>JAKTQZ010000016.1:0-46306 GCA_030579435.1 Ogataea nitratoaversa
GCACTAATTAGATGCAATGTATACTGTAGCAATAGATGGCTCTGGCCGCACGGGACTCGGCACGTCACATGAACCTACGGTGCACTTTTGGCACTTGAGCTGCAGTGCGTGCGAGAAACGAGGTATATCATGCGCGTAGCAAACAATTAGATAATCATCTTGAGGAGTTCTGTCAGATGTCGGAAATCGGGACTTGAGTTTTTTTTGACACATGTGTGAACAGTTAGCTAGTTGTGAAACAGCTAGTATGCAACAATTAGTACGTTCTGAGTAATCATCTGAGGCTCAGATGTGTCTGATGTGACTATAGTAGCAGAACATGAAAATAATTCTTGTATGCCTGGTATTGTTGATAAACTAGTGTATTAGTTCATGTGTTCTGTTGAGTATTTTCTGTTATTAAGAAACACATAAATCATTTAGTTGTATGTATTATGTATGTAGCTCAAATGTTTATGGCTATCATGTTAGGACAAAGTGAGAAATAATTGAAATCCGGGAACTTGGGAAATCTGTCTGCGCGCCTCTCTATCCATCCCACTCCAAGCAGTGGTTCAGAGATCTGTGATTCTCGCAGTCGCAGGGAAAATTCAAAACAATGCAGGTATCTCCTTGCTCCGAGCGAGCTGCATAAAAATATACTACATGAACTACGACCCAGTGGTGATAAGCTTGCTGATGATCCTGATATTTTGGTACGAGATTGAATTCCTTGTTTGTAAAAATTAAGGGGAAGGGGGGGGAGGGGGTTTGTAAGAGACACAGTTGGGAAGTGACATGTTTTTTGAAATGAGTGAACTGATTGACCATGATTTTTTTATAGTTTGATAATATCAATTAACATATTAATAAATATATATTTTTTGATATACAAGACAAAAATTATGTGATTCAGAAACCCCAAGAGAGAAAACATGAAACAGACAGACCGATAGACGGAAGGTGATTTTCGCCACAAGACTCTAAGTTTATATAAACCTAGGTGATATCGATCCCGCAGGTGACAGGATCCGCTTTTTTCCCCAGGGCAGAAAATCAGAAAAATCCAGGACAGCAACTTTGCTTTGTAATTATTAATTATTAATTATTATGTCAAGGCTGTCCTGTACTTGGGCTCTGGAAACTTTAAAGCCTGGCTCAGCTCGGATTCCTTGTATTTCTCAGTGCTCACTTGAAACTTTTTAAGCCGACCAGGAAAGTCACCAGGGAAGTCACCAGGGAAGTCACCAGGGACCGGGGGGGGGGGGGGGGGCCCTTCACTAAGTAGTACCTATGCATTCACATTGTATATAATATGAGGTCATCGAGCTCTCTGGACCAAACGACGGCTGAATTTAAGCTCCCCTAGCGGCGCTCCCCTCCTTCCATTTCCTTGCCCACTGCGCCGCCTCTCAAAATCGAGAGAGTTTCCCTCACTAAAGTCTCACACAGTGCACACTGTATAATGTTCAATGTACATCACATATCGCCTTCGATCCAATTCCCATAATCAAACAATCCAAGTAATACCGGGATCTCCAAATCTGAGGTGACCTGACCTTAATTTGATGAGGTAGTCTCAATTTCTAATCTTGTTTGATTACTTTATTCTCGTTTTTGCTTTGCAATATTACTTCTTTTCTTTCCGTACCATACCATCCTATTCAAACAGTAACAATCAGCGTTAGCTCACAAAGGTTCAAATACATTTACTGGTATATTTTAACTGTTCTTAAGCTTATACCCGCCTTTCTATAACTCAATACAAAGTTCCATTCACCTTTCAGGAAACACAAACGTGTTTTTGGAAGCTAATTTAATTCCATCAATTTATATCCGATACCTGGTTCAACAACCACATAGTCTACATTTACAACCCGTTGAAACAATGACTAGCAAGGTCAGGTAAGTAATATATTTATTTTCTTCATCTCATATCATCTTATCTTATCTCATCTAAACCCCAAGATAAATCGCCGATTCAGCCTATTCCATATACTAACAGCATACCATATTTTACATTCAAATATACAGTTTGCCATCCTTATCAGACATTAGTGAACCAAACGCAAACAGCATCTTGACACGCAGAGCAAGCACTCATTTTGATCAAACCCTGCCTCCTTATATTGCCGAAGAAATGAATTCAGCTAAAGAACTACCATCCATCAAGGACTTATTTCCTGCTTTGAATGGAAACAGTCATGGTAACGGCAACTCCAATAACCAAAACAACAGCAAACGTAATAGTACGTCAAGTTTAATTACTTCCCCTTCAACTACAAATTTACAACGGCACCATCTAGCAGAACCTGGTTCGAATTTAACCATGACTCCACAAACTCTTAATAATGAACAAAGTGTTTCTGGCTTTGTTCCGCCCCAACATCGCCCACAAAAGTTGTCACATCTACCAATATCTTCTCCTCCTTCAAGAAGCATGCAAAGATCAATGTCTCAACCAGTTAATGTGACGCATCATCAAATACAACAACCTCATCAAATTCCTCCTCCTCCTCCTCCCCAGAGTGATATCAATGTTGAAATTAGTAAATTGAATCATATCAGTTTGGAAATTCAGTCTGTGGTTAATAACTACAGGTCATTCAAAGATGTTCCAAAAGAGTTATTGGATTCTGGTTATAAACAGTTGGGTATAATAAATGACATTTATCAGTCCTGGTTCAAGCATAAAGATGACGAGCTTTTGGCAGAACAGCAGCAACAACAGCAGCAACAACAACAACAACTTGACCAACAGCGTCAACACCAGCTACAGCAAGAGCAGCACCATCACCACCATCAACAACAAGCTTCATTGCACGGTTTACATCATGGACCTGCTCGCCACTCTTCACTATCGTTTCCGACTGACCATAACTTGGGCCGTCTACAGGCTATCAATCAATCCGCACCTTACCAAAACATTGAAGAGCAAGCTGCTAGAACTTTATCATCCATGAATGATTTTCGCGCATCACTTAAAAGAGGATCAATCCAAGAAGATACGCAAGATGACAATTTCCAGCAGAATCAAAACGAAGAACGTCTAACAACTCCCCCTATATCCCCAAAATCTTCAGGCTTTAAAAAGGTGAAGCTGAAGAATTCACCAATAATTAACAACGCGAATAACAGCATGATGTTATCACACCATGGCAATCACACCATGATTAATTATAGCGCTCAACCTCCTCATCAATTTCAGGGACCGCCAGTTGGACTTCCTGTGGGCCCACATGGAAATATTTTAGGTGGTATGATTCCACCGGGTGTTCCAAACGGACATGGGTTACATATGGCTCAACAGCATCCACAACACCCTCCCCCTCCTCCTCCCCCACATTTACAACAAATACCTCAGGTACCACAAATTCCACAATTAATTGCGACCGTCTTTGATAACAAATGTTTACACTGTGATTCTAAAGAAACTCCTGAATGGAGACGTGGCCCTGAAGGTGAAAGAACTCTTTGTAATGCATGTGGGTTATTTTATGCAAAACTTTGTAAGAAATATGGTGAGGACAAGGCTAAGATCGTCATGAGAGAGAGAAAGATTAAGGGTAGTGAAACTGACAGAAGGGTTAGTATAGGGTCTTGAGTATGTTGCATTAGGCAGCCACTGGGACTAGTGTTGCTACAAATTCAACAACTACCGCGAGATATTGGTTAGTGTGATTGAATCGTGTATTTTATGATGCTTATGTTTATGTTTATGTTCATGTTTATGTTTATTCTTCAAATTTCACTTTTCTTTGCTTATTCGAAGAATTATTTTTATTTTCACTTGACTTCACTACTGATCTAAGAAACTAAAAAACAGAAATCGTCAAACGCTATAGCTATATGAATTCCTTTCTTTTCTGGAGCTGGTTAAGGTTTTTTTTTGATTTTCGTTTTTGCTTCACTAAAATAACTGATTGTCCCTGTTTTTATTTTCAATATGTATGTTTCCTGTTTCTTATAAGTGTATTTTTCTTCTATGGCTTTATGGGTAATTCATTATTATCTGACTTTTAATTAGTTGTCGTTTTTCTGTTTTTTAGATAATGTACATTCTATATCACGGTCAATTCAACTTCTCTTTTACGATTCAAATAATGGTGGCGGAAGTAACTACCTACATGTAGAGTTAAATCTCGAACCTGATGCAATCTACACAATACCCATTTACAAAATGGGAACAATAATACAAAATTCAAATATTCGAAAGCAAATTGTTAGCTGAAATACGTACGTGTGTCAAAAGATTTTAAGAAATGATAAAAACACCATAAAAGAAATCAGAAGTACTGTGACGCAATGAGAAAAAGCGAGAGCGGAGTGGAGGCTGACAGACTTGAAAGCTAGCTTCAAAAACCTGCACACAACATATATATTATATACTATATAGCTATTTCGAAAACCTCCCTACAAATAAACCGAAACCGAAAAGGAACTAAAAAAAAACGAACTCTCGTAAATGTTAGTGAAATACAAGTCATCGATATATATGAATTGTGATGACCAATTTATATATCAATGGAAAAAACAGCAATGGGCAATTGTCACATATATAAATCTGTACTGGAAACCTAAAACAAAGAACATCTCAAAAACAAGAACTCATGATAACGAAGACAAGCCTGTGGTACGGACCTTGAGTTCATCAAAGGTGAACAACCAATTGTTTCAAAACACCGTTGAAAAACTGCAAGCCATCCAAGAACAATTCGTAGTCGTTGTCTTCGATAGGCTCATTCAAACTAGGCAACTGTTGACCAGCATAACCTGTGTATCTACCACTGGTGAAAACAATATGTTTGAACCAAGATCTGCCACCAGATAACCCATCAGGATTGATAAAGTTTCTTTCAAAGTACTTTAACTTGGAGTTGATTCTATAAATATCCCACTTAAGACGTAATTTTTCGAAGTATGAGAGATTTGACCAATTATTATATTTTTCCTGTTGTTCCAATGCGTATTCATCAAAATCAATTGTTTTTGAAGTTAAAGCAAGAATATTACTTTCAACTTGTTCTAATAAATCAGATAAAGTTTTCGAGTGGTCCTTCACTCTAGCAAGATGCATTGGACAAATATCTTGCTCTGGTAATGAGGAATAAGAACCTGTTGTCATTTCTTTTAGACCAGGAAAAGTTGCAACTGATGAGAACAGTAATGAAGGATCGATTTCATTTTTCAACCAATGGCCAGGAATTGAAATCTTTTGGAATAATTCATTCAATTTCAACCCGTAGGGGGTCAATTGTAATGGTAGAACTTCTGTTTCACTCAAGCTCAAGACAAGTAACCCCAGATATTTTGACAATAGATTATGAAATACAAATTCAACATCACCAAACTCACTCATCCACTTATAAGAATCATATATAGAGTGATAATGATAAATAGCGTCTTTTTTGGCATTGTTACCAAATCCTAAATCAACAGATGGTATACCTAAATGATCCAGGAAGACAGTATAATCAGATCCTGAGCCCAAGTTCCCGATGGTGTCATTTGTACATTGTTTGAAATGATCATATAATGAGATGTACTCACCATGTTCGTTAGGAATTGGATATTCAAGCAGGTCGGCAGTTTCTCTCAATAAAGTGTACAAGACTGGAGATGAAGCTAAGTGTAGCAGTCCACCAACAGCAGCTACATCAAGATTAATGTAGGAAACAACTTTCTTTTGTAATTCTTTGGCATGATATTCACCAAATTCTGTAGATCCTAACAATCCATACTCTTCACCATCCCAACTTGTCAACCAGATGGATCTCTTTGGTTTCCAACCTAGTTTTGTTAACTCGTTCAAAGCTCTAGCAAATTCAAGTAAAACGGCAGAACCTGAGTGTGGGTCACCTGCAGCTGGGATCCAAGAATCATGATGATTACCAATAATAATAACCTCATCCGATTTGGACGATCCTTCGATTTTCGCAACAACGTTATAAATCGTACTGATGTTAGCTTCTTGTTCGTTGAACAAGTGTAATTTATAATCAGGATTTGGACCAACTGAATAATCAAAGCCTTTAATCAACCCTTTTTGCCATCCATCCACTGAAATACCGTGTCCCGACAACTTTTCTAAGATCGGAGTGACCTCTCTGTAAGAAATAGGTAAGACTGGGATTCTAGGAACAGTGTAATAAGGATCGGATCTCGATTTTATTTCACCTGGTTTAATGGCATAACCTGGAGTCGTAGGATCTCCTGGACCGTATGATAAGAATTGTGATGAACCTCTTTGAATGGAACTAGCCTGTCTAGCAGGACCATCAGGATAAGCCTTGTATCCATTTTCAACGACTATTTCACCATCTTCGTATGGATCAGTGTATAACAAAACAGCTTTAATTCCATGTTCTTGAGCAAATTTCACTTTCAATCCACGAAATATTTTACCGTATCTGACAACTGCAATTTTGCCTTTCAAGTCTACACCCAGCTCTGCCATTTTTTCGAAGTCCTCTTTAGTTCCGAAGTTAGCGTATATATATTCAGCGGTGACATCTCCTGATTCGGCATATCCTAAGAAAGCAGGAACAAAGATAGATGAATTTGGATCCTCGTCAATTTCATCTTCTCTCAATGTAGGTTCATAAATAACTGATTTATTCTTAGCGTTCAATAAGCTTAGTGATTGATCTAATGGGTAGGTTATATACACATCATACTCATCAATTTCAACGGACTCAAATCCGTATTCTTCAAACTTTGATTTGGTCCAGTTGACCATTTTTAAATTGGTACCTGCCAACTGTGGAGTTGCGGCATATTTGGAAGACCAGTTAGAAGCTAAATTTGAAGAACTTAATGTTTTCAAATAGGTATCAAACAATAAGCTCTTAGGAAACTCCTCTTCAAGAACATGTGCTGGGTTCAATTGATGGTTGAGATGCAATTCAATTGAAGTTGCCGATTTCAAGTAATAGAATGTAGAGACCGTTAAAAGTAACACAACTCCTAAGCGGTAAACCAATGCAATCCTAGATCTTTTGGTTGGCTTGGTTTGCAACTCTGGAATATAGTACTTCTCGTCTGTCATCTTTAGTTGCGTGTTATATCAGTGCCAGACTATGGATTGATAGAGAGAGTATTCAATCCAAGAGCAATTGGCCACCCTATTATACTTTTTAATCACTACTAACAAATGTAATAGATCAGATGATATTGGAAATCAGATATCATGTGAATATACACATCACTACACCACTTTGCTTTTTCTGGTATTATGATTTTCTGATTTGTTTTCTTTTTCATGTTCTAATATCTTTTTATAGACTTTTCTGTACAAACCACTTCGTTGATCTGTTTTTATGTGGGCTATACAACGTACTATCCCTCCTTCATCTATCTACTTGTTCATCCTTGATCTTCCATTAGCATATTGTTGTTCAGGTTTACAATCCTTCTTATCCTCGTTGCATATTGGAAGAGCCCTCTCTCTCTTCCGAGCCCATCCATCACCTATACACAAGCTTGGACACAACAGAATAATATGTCATCCGGGTTCCAAACTTCAACGTTGGTAGCCACTCCTAAACGGAATTTCAACCCAATAACATTAATATTAAGACTTTACTATGAGTTTCTGGCTGCTAAGAAGCAAAACAACACTTTGATAGATCTTACAAAAGAGCATAAACCAACATTGAAACACTTCAAAAACTTACCTGTTTATACAATAGTAAGTCTTTCCTTTCTGTCATCTGTTTTCCTATTTGTTTTATATGTCTTACCTATAAACATCTTATTGAAACTTATACTACTATCACTCTTATTGTTGGCCGTGACATCCCCAATTTTATCACAGTTCTTTTTGTTTGCTTTACCTATCTTAGCATGGGTCTTCTTATTCTTTTCAGCAGCTAAGATTCCGACTTCTTGGAAACCACCAATTTCGGTCAAAGTGTTACCAGCCATGGAAACCATTCTGTATGGGGACGATTTGTCAGTTATATTGGCTACCAAAACAAATAAAGCACTAGATTTCTTTGCTTGGTTTCCCTATGGTATAATGCATTTTGTTGGCCCATTTGTTGTTGCCGCTTTAATCTGGTTATTTGGACCTCCTACAGCTTTACGGTCTTTTGGTTGGTCATTTGGATATATGAATTTGATTGGTGTTATTGTGCAACAATTATTTGCTGCTGCTCCTCCTTGGTACAAAAATTTATATGGGTTATTACCTGCCAATTATTCAATGAAAGGTTCACCAGGTGGATTAGGTAGAATGGATGGGTATTTTGGATTTGATATGTACACTTCAGCTTTTAGTAATGCTCCTGTTATTTTTGGTGCTTTCCCAAGTTTACATTCCGGTATATCCACGATGAATGCGCTATGGCTATCATATTTGTTCCCATCATGTACTCCATATTTCATCTGTTATGTTTGTTGGCTATGGTGGGCAACAATGTACCTAACACATCATTATTTTTTTGACTTAACTGCAGGATCCGTATTAGCAGTTACTTTCTTTTATTTCGCTAAAATTCATTGGTTGCCTATCAAGAAACAAGATAATTTTTGCAGATTTAACTATTATAAGTTGGAATATGAAAATTTGTTCAGTACTGATCCATTAAATCCAAAAAATATTGGTACTAGCATTGCTATTGATGATGCAGTTATTCTCGGTGCCGCTGGTTCCGCTGGTGCTGCTGGTGCTGCTTCGGTGCCAATCTCAATAGAACTTGACGAAGATTTGAGTGTTGACGAAACTTCTAGTGGATTATCCACTCCTCTGGATGATGAGTCTACTGCATCAACAAGTTTATTCACTGCTTAAATTATAACGTCAGACAGGGAGAGCTATTTAATTTATATCCTTCGGATTCTCAACACTCATTTTGTTATACAGATTACATTATACCCAACTAACTAGTTTACGTCTTTCGTTCCATCAACTCGAGTTTATCAGTCGCTTGTTTTGCTTATATATATGTTTCTATTATGGGCTTGCTACCTAGCCCTTTCCAATCTATGCATTTTCATTTCTTTATTTTGCCTCTCTTTTCTCATGTACAATATTTAGTATATACTATATAGTATATACTATTAGGTGATAATCAATTTCAATAATATCTTTAATCAAAGAAGTAAACGAAGCTAGTATGCTAGTATATACTGCTTAGTACGTATAAAGAAAAGTAATTCTTTACTTAGTTTTGAATTTAAAATCGTTCAATAGATCGTTAAATAAATCGTCACTCTTTCCCGAGCTTTTCGCAGAACCAACACCCCTCTGATCACCCGGACTGTCTTCAACAACCGAGTTAAATTGTTTTGGTTGCTGAATTAGAGGATATCCATTATTGGAACCACCATACTTAGACCCTTGCGATGATGAGATGTTATAATTTAGACCTGAAGTAGACGACTGAGATGAAGAGCCTGCATTGCTATTGGAAACTTTTAAATCATTGAAAGCCAATGAAAGTTTTAGGGCACCATTAGTACTAGTTGAAGTATCTGGCGTAGTCGACTGAAAATCTCCAAATTCCTCATCTTGTTCTTGATCACAACGCTTGTTCGCCACCAAATTCTTCTCATACTCATCTGCATCATAGACAGAGGTATCCCCGTATTGTGTTTGATATTTGATTGGATTGAAATTATAATCGGCAGTTTTAACAGCACTAGAATCGTCTTTATATTCATCAATGAAACCATCTGACGACCCTTGATATTGATCATTGTATAAGTGAGATGTGCCTCCTTCGTAACTAGGATTATTCTTGGTGTTCCTTATCAAATCATCTTCATCTGATAGCAAGCTGATTTTGCCTTCGGATATTGAATGACTCTTTTTATGTAACAATGGTATTCTACCAATTGCACCAGCACTAGTCCCGATTGTAGATAAACCAGTTCCCAATGCAGTAAGTCCTGTGATCGATGCAACTTCTCTAGTACTACTAAAGTAATCAGTAACCCCTTTGGAAATATTAGATATTGTTGATCTTGCAAATGGATCAGTATCCAGCTCCAACTGTAACGAATTTGGCGTGACAGTTGAGGTACCAAAGCCTGTCTCACTTTCTTCGTAGAACAAATTTTTCTTAAATGATTTAGATGTTGTTGAAGATTTGCGTCTTGCTTGAGTTGTGTTAACTGTTATGTCGTTGATATATTCGGGATTTAACTTAGCTCTTTCTCTGGTTAATTCATCTTTATCACCAACTAATTTGATAATTTTATCGGCTATTATATGTATTTGTCTTTCATGGTTCTGATCCAAGGAATCAGATGAGTTTTTCACTTGGCATTGTTTCAGAAAAATTAAGGTACCAAGATGTGTCTCCACCTCGGGAATCAAATCAAACTCGATTTTATTTTCTTTAATTACATAACAATTGATAATCAAATACTCTAATAGTCGCAAGCATTTTGTAATGACTATATATTCATATCCATTAGTGACAAGGGTTTTTTTCAAAGCTTTGTACAGTTGTGTTGACAACTTCTGAGAACTGTTACTTCTGTTTCTCGACACGCTTGAAGGTGTATATGTCCCTGGGGGAGCATAAGAAGCCGCATAATCAAGTATTCTGTCACAGAGATATCCTATTGTATACTTGCCAATATCGGAGTCATAGCTAGTATGATTCACACAAATATTAGCACTGTTTATATCCGCAGTATCATAAAAATCAGATCCCGTAGAATGATCAGAATACGTTAAAATCCAACTAAGTAGTTGCTTTCTCTGATTTGAAGTGGGCCCCCATTGATCTGTATTTGTGGCTTCACGGATCAAATTTTCAAGATTGGAATAACCGGACAAGGCTTATTTATATCATAGAGGTATATAATATTATGTTAGTATATGTTTTGAAATGGTGAAGCCAAATCCGGCCATCTCAGACTCGAGTAGTAATAAAAATGTGGGGGCGGGAGGGGATAAATAAAGAGCATGATCTCAAGTAGACTTACCATTTTGGATCTTTCTGGTAGTTTGTCGGATATCATAAAGTGATATAGATGACATGATGCTTGGGTTTTAACACTGTTATTGTGTATTATATATAATGTGCCCTTGTGGTCCAAATCAAAATGATAAGTTTAAAATTGGGTATCGTTCTCTGTTGAAGTACTTTTTTTAAAATGCAAACAGGGCTCAGTGCCCAACGCCTACTATTGAGTGGTTAACAGTGATTACGTCATGGGAATAACGGCTCCTGCTTTATTTAAAATGCCTGTTGAGGAGTGTAATAAAATGGTGAACGGTGATATGTGATAGATGATAGATGAACATCGGCAGATTAGGTTAACATAACAAGTGTGAAGATGGTGGAAAAAAACATAGCAAATTTTACTTGTATAGCCATTTTTGTGTAATCGGAACTCAGGTTTTCCATTATTAGTTATAGTGTTTTACATGTAGGATGCAGGTCGGAGAGACACGAGACAAAAGCTCGACATCCGATTAGATTGTCATTGGATTTATAAGAGAATCAGAAGAAGAACATCAAAAGAAGCATTGAAAAACAAGACTAGCAATCTACCATTCAAACTGTAAGTAAAAACCCACAAAACAAGCCCTATCTCGGTTTCTTCAAAAGGAGCAACTTGTTAAACATATACAAAACTATAAATTGAGTAAAGCTTCATATGATGTAAACAAATGATAGCAAATGAGAAAATAAAACTAAGAAAAGACGCATTTAGCTAAAGCATTTATAATTCACCAGAATCAGTAATCTTGATTTCAACTCTGGTGGCACCAGAACCGGAACCTAATGATTCAACAGTCTTAACAACTTCGAAACCTTCAACGACTTCACCGAAGACAACGTGTTTACCGTCTAACCATGGAGTGTTAACGGTGGTAATAAAGAATTGAGAACCGTTAGTGTTTGGACCAGAGTTAGCCATAGACAATAAACCTGGCTTATTATGTTTGTGGATGAAGTTTTCATCTGGGAATTTGGAACCGTAAATGGATTTACCTCCAGTACCGTTGAATTCAGTGAAATCACCACCTTGTAACATGAATTGTGGAATGACTCTGTGGAAAATGGAGTTCTTGTAACCGAAACCCTTTTCACCAGTAGCTAAAGCTCTGAAATTTTCAGCAGTTTTTGGAACATCTGCGTATAATTGGAAAATGACTTTTCCTAATGGCTTGCCTATTTGAAATGAAATAATTGATTATAAACAATCATAAGAATGGTTAGTATATTTGTGGGAGTGAAGGGCTCTAAAAATACTTAGTAGTTGAAATCTATTTAAAGCCACTAAGAAGTAACAGCTGTCCAGCAAAATTCTGATTCAATTGTCAAAATGAAACATAAGTCAAGCTGGAGGGCAAACAAGAAATCAAGAAGAGAAAAGCGTTTAAATGTCTGGGGGCGGAAGTAGAACAGTGTTCAAAACAGGAAACTTACCATCAGCACTGATATCGAAAAAAACCTTGGACATTTTGAGTATGATAAATATGTAATTGATCTAACTATGATTAAGTTAAGAGTATATATTGAGAAGAATAAAGTAGACAAAGAAGAAAGAACAAGTTTCGGGACCAGTTTTATAGAGACATTGGAATTTGGAATCTGAACATTAGTATGCAGAATCCAGATGCCATAGTGTTTTTTTTTGCGAGTTGAAGTTGAAGTTCAGTTGCCATGGTGAGATATTGAGAGATGAAAATTTCGGTGGGTGGAAACGATTACGTAAGATATTTTTCGGTGGTTTTCTTCTCTCTGCTTCTTTGGGCTGAAAGTTTAAAGTTAATTTTATACACTACTAACCACCTGCGGTTAGCTAGGGGGTAAGTTACTGAGTTGTAATATTTATTATTTACAGTGCACCACCCTCTGTGCAGGGTGTCAGTTGATTAATTATTCGGTGGTGATCATTGTAACATATAGCTAAAAATTATCTGGTTCCTGATGTGCAAGGCACTCCTTACTTTACAGTTAATGTTATAGCAAAGCACATATTTATTATTTATTATTGGTTCAATGGGCAACCCAACCACTAGACATTAAAGTTTGAAGTTTAAACTTTGGACTCTGGAGTTAATGGTGACCGGGCACTCTCCAGTCTCGCAACCAGTTCAATTAGCTTCCAGCTCAGGCCCAGGCCCAGGCCCAGAATCACAGATTCCAGAGTCCCCCTCTCCCCCAGGGTCCTCCTTACTCACAATTGTTACATTTGGTCGCCGCAGAATATTTGTCAGGTGCGACTGATATCTTGAGCCTTGACCTTTGCGTGGCACATGGCCAGCCACCACGGACCGCTGGACACCCTCCTCCCCTCCCTACCGGCAATATTAATCAATTGATGTGGAGCGGTTTCAAAATTCAGCCATTTTGCACGTTCGAAAATTTCTATGACATCAGTATGAATCAATGTCTTGTTTCAAACTATTGAGAGGTTGTGCAGCCCGGAATTAGGTGCCAGGTGGGTTGGGTTGGGTTTATGTTTTTTTATGTTGCTGGGGCAACGGGGTGTAGAGAAGTATACCTAAAATATGATGCTTCACAGCCATCTAATTAACGGCGCTTAATCAAACAATTCAATTATTCTGATACTTAATTTTATCCACATGTAGAGGATACATGCTCTTTATTGCTTTATATACAGGACTATCTATCTGAGCGTTACATAGTAAAATTAATTAATAAATATGATCGATTCGTTCATTGCATGAGATACCCAAAATTATTTCTTGTAGCAGGCAACAACAACAGCGCTTACTCGTCAATGAATAATAAAAATTGCTTTACATCATTAACAAACTTTTCAAAATCTTCTTTTGTCATTGACTCTTCAGAATTTTCGGATAGTATTGATACTTCAAATCTCTCAACTTCTCCATTCGAAACTATTTCATAAACAACTGGACAATCATTAAACTCTAATTCTATTGAATTTCTCTTCTCGATAGAAGTAATCAAATATGGAATACCTTGATGGTCATTATCAAGGTTGATAGGAATTGTATGACTTTGGAAGGAGTTCAATAACTTATTGATTGAGCTAGGTCCAGATATATCAAGTAACGATTCTGGTATAGATTGGATAAAGTCGTATAATTCTTTCTGTGATTTCGAGAAATTTCCAAAATGTTCTGTTTCTCCATTAATCAACATTGAATTATATGAGGATTGAAATTTAACATCGGTTTTGAAATTAGGTAAAGGAACTTGATAAGTGATTTCACTCTCATTGACAAAAACATTACAAGTTGAAATGGATATTTTGTTTTTATGTATTTCGAACCAGATTTCGATATTTGGTAACGTTTTAAAATTATCAAATTTGAAAAATCCATCTGGAATTAACTTGATTTGTACAGATTTTTGGAAATTATTCTTAATACCCCCATTGATTCCAAACAATGAAGCATCTTTGTCAAGTAGTTTCAAAGATGATAACTTTCTTGTCACTTCAGGTAAACTCAAATGGAATAATGAATGTGCTTCTATTGATTTATTTTTGAATAATATTTTACCAAACGATGCATTTAAAACTCTTGGTAACCATCTATCTCTTTTCTCCGGCATAGGTTTTATTATGAAATCAAATATCTTTTGGGTATTCAAAGAATCCAACACTTCAATTTTACTTGCATTAACAGGCGCAGATGCTTCTTGTTGGATTTCAGTTTCGATTTCTTCCTCAAATTTTGCTGTCTGTTTCAATGTGGGTTCAATAAAATTTGTCTGGAATGTATGACTAGCTTTTGACACCAAATCATGAAGACTCTTCACTTTTTCCATCACTTCTTGTGGTGTTTCTTCGACTTTCTTTTGTGATAACACTGATCTCTTGGATGGTTCTTTCAATCTGTAAACTTTCACATCATTGATATACCAAGGTAAACTGTTATCACTATATTCTTGGTAAATCAGCTTAGATGGATTCTGGGAAATTAAGTCTGTATCTATAAAAGATTTAGAAGTCGCTGCATATTCCAAAGCAGCTAATAATGCAGACTTCGCAAGTAGCAAGTTTGCTGAAGTAAAAGAACTTAAAAGATAAGTATTCTCCGTAGAGTTAACTCTATCAAAATGAACATTACTCAACATTTGTAATGAATCAATAGGTATATCTCTATCTAATCTTTCTGTATAAAAGCGTGACAACTCATCCATTTCAAGTGTGAGCATATGAACACCATTCAATAATGCATTCCATGAAGCTTGGACAAAGTTAGTTATTGATGCACCACCTTTAACAATAAGTTCCATATTTTCTGGGATTATGTCCAAGGTTGCCCCCATCTTGGACCATGACTGAGTTAAATACCCTTTATGGGAGAGCAACAAGAACATTTCTCGTTGATTCGCTAAAGTGATTCTTTCTGTAATTTCTAAGTCAGTATCACTCAACTCAGAGTTGTTACTTTTTTCAACATTCCAGTATTCCTGCAATATTTTTTTGATCAATTGAGCTTTCGTTTGCTTTTTGGTGAACGAAACATTTTTGATAGTTAAATATTCTCTCAATTGTTTCAATCTAAATGATCTACCAAATTCTTTCCGTAACATATCATACTTCTTAGTCGAGACAATTAATTGCGAAGGCCTCATATGATCAATGTCTTTTACTATTTGTTCGCTTGATATGTCTTTCTTGAACACCATTATATTTTTTAAATCTCTCTCAAAATCAATGACATTAAAATGATGCATTGATTTCTCTAGTGCTGTAGCTTTGTCCGCATCTTTAGTTGATTTACTGGATTTTTTAGATTTTGGTTGTGCGATGGTATCTACATATAGCTCTTTAGAGTATCTTGTTTCTGTTCTTTCGATAACTTGTTGTAAAGGTGAGACTCTTCTTATGGAGGGACGTAGAATCAAATGATTTTCCTCTTGTTTTTGATCTCCACTTGTTTGCTTCCATGGTGTTTCCTCATCAAATATGTCTCTTTCCCAAGGTAATTGGAAATCTGGAAAAGCAGTGGAGGTGGACTCATCTTGTGCAGTATATGATTTTGAATTAGAAATAAATGATGAATCTGGATCAGCATCGTCTGATAACCATAATGAATTGAATAATTCGTTATCATCTAATTGACTTTTGGTCTCCCCTTGTGTCTGTGTCTGTGTCTGTGTCTGTGTCTGTGTCTGTGTCTGTGTGACATTACCCACTTTCTCAATTGCTTTCTTAGGCAGTTCCTCAAAGTCGGCAAAGAGATCCTGCTCAGAAGATCCGTAAATATCTTTCATGACATTAATGTTAGGTCTTGCAACAGGTATTGGTGCAAAATCTTCTTTGAATCCAGCAAAGAAATTGCTGTTGGGTAGTCTACGGTTATTCTCCGCGACATTAATATTGCTTCTTGGACCCGGCGGTGGTTCGAAAACATTGTCATCCTCATTGCCCAAAGCGCTCTCTGGAGTTGTCGAATTACTTTCTATTTCGCTATTTGGCAATCCATTTGTTGTTGTTGATACAGATGTGGCTGTGGATACTGATATTGACTGAGATGATTTAGTGGAAGAGCTTTGATATCTATGAGTGACGTAAGTTATGAGGTAGTGTAGTCTTACTGGGGTCTGGACGCTAGGTACCAGAAGACCACTTGCTCTGTTCGAGTACCTGTTCAATCTCAAGGATCTAAGTCTTAACATTGCTCTGATCAAAGATTGGACCCTGGAAAATTGTGAATGATTAAATAGTTTTCAGATCAAATATTGCATAGGAATCGATCATATTTCTCCCCAGCTTGACCGATTATATCGTATAATATATATTATATATCAAAAAGGTGAAAATTGATAAACTGAAAATCGAAAGTTGAAAATTGAAAAAAAAAAAAATCAGAATCAATCAACTCGCACGTGATGCCCTTAGATGTCAGATGCAGAATTCTGAATCAAGATAAAGGGGTTTTTTATTTTATTTGTTTCAGTCTTTTACCATTCTTTTGTTTTTGCCTTTTTGTTGATTTTGAGAAATTTGTTCATTTCTGACTATCAATTGAAAGTATATAATGTCAAATGTTCAAACTGATGAACATGAAGAAACTCCAGACTTCTTTGTAGAACGTCAAAACAGTGAAGCAAGCACTCCTGGTGACATCCCATCAAGTGCTTTTAATGATTTAAAGCAATTGAGCAAGAAGCGAAAATCTGATCAAATCGAAACTCAGTCCGACAGCGAAATCATATATGAGTCAGAAGATGGTGATGAATGCAGTATCATTGGGGGAAGCGCTCTTCAAAAGGAAGAGCCAGAAAATGGCTATGCGAAAAAAAAATATCTAGAAACAGCTTACTTCAAGAGGGGTGGAAAAAACTCCTATTTAATTCGTCAGTCAAAAAGACGTACAAGGAACAAGTATCCAGAACGATTTCAGGAACTGCCAACGATAGATAAAGAACTACTAGACAAGTCACTCAAGATTCTCGAATCGTTGACGAGAAACGCAGACGGTTCTAAGGTTGATCACCTCGTAAGAGCAAAACAATTACCTTTCTATAAAGTCACTCCTAGTACGAGACGATTTTCAGGTAACTTGAATTACTATAACTTCTTTTATCTAGAACAGAGAAGATTTGAAACATATGAAAGCGAATACGGTACCGATGGATTGGTTGGGTCATATATTTCCCCGAGTGGTTATCGGACCACCAAGAATCCTGAACAAAGAGAAGAAAATGGTGGATCATTTTGGTCAGCTGATGAGAAAGATATGTTTTTCGAACTTCTCGGAAGGTATTCCATAAGTAGAGTTGATATTATCCAAGAACGGCTTAAGTCAAAGTCAGTTTTGGAAATTATCGTTTATTATAACTTACTGAAACGAGAGACAGCTAGCTACAAGTCCAGCAAATCAAATTTCACAAGCTTAGTCTCAATTGACGAAATGCCAGCAAGTTATGAAATGAGTTCGGAATTCGTAGACTTTGAAGAAAGTGAGGCTCATCAACTACTTCTTGCGGATAATCTCGCTATTTCAAATTCTCGGGGACTTTCAAGAAGACTCGAAAGGCCAATCGAAGAACAAGATCCCTTCAAAGACTTAATCAATACAGATGAAGCCCATGATTTATCTCGTGCAATATATCATGAATCTAATATCTCTAGTGAATCGCACAAACGCAGACCTCCTTGTTTGGAACAAGAAGAGGCCTGGTACTTGAGGGCGTTCATAAAAAATTTAACTTATGAGATTGTACTAAACGTATTTGAGGATAAGCTGCTTGCGGGGCAGGATTCAGTTGCCCGTGATTTTCGTACTAAAGATTGTGTCATAGTTAACGAAGAGGACGTCGATAAAGCTGTTGCTCGTCTTCACACTGGCAGACCAACAACATTGTTGGAGTACTGGAAGGGCATTGTTCCAAGACTGAACTTGCTTGTCTTGGGTGACGGTGAAACACTCACCGACGAGAAAATACTTAAGTTTACAGCAAAATCCAATCGTCCCTTGAAAACCTCTGCCATGCAATGGAACGATAGTCCTCGATTCAAACTATTTTACGATGAAAATGTACACTGGATCAAGGAACAGGACCCTCTCTATGGTGAGACCACCAAAATGAAGAGTAAGTTACTGCAGCAAGAAGCAGAACAAGAGGCCGATGAGTTTACCAATTTGTTAGATGTTTCCGTCCCGTATGCGCACGCGGTCGAAAACGCTGTTAGCATTGATGACTTGGATGAACCAAGTGTTAGAGAAGGCTCTAAATCAGTTGCTCAGCAATTTTTAGATTCCAAGGATGATGAAAATACAGAGGAATACTCTCCTCAAGAAAATTTAAATTTTTGGATTGTGGATGCAGAACCACTCACGAGGCATAACGACAGAGTTAGCGAAAAACTACTTTTGTTGGAATCATCTTTATTAGAACGGCAAGATTACGAGAATTCTGTCAAATTTGAGCATATCCTTTTGACAATGATGTCTTCAAAGACTGAGGAACTATTTTTGAATGATCCAGATATCGCTAAGTTTTATATTTATCACAAATATTATCCTCGATTGCTTGGATACAAGAAAGATCCGGCCTTTGAGGCACTTTCCGACAAGTTGTCCCATCACAGAATAGATACTGTTGTTCATCTGTCCGAAGATAATAAGGGAAACTATATTATAACTAATGATGCAAAAGATGAAACCTATTATGATGAGAGTTCACCATTTACCATACCCAAATTTGATGACATCACAGACGAAATGATTGTGTTACATACATATCACTATAGTAATTACTCGAAATAACGTGGAATCAGATATAAGAAAAGAACAATGGAATTGCTAATTATCGTATAGGCAAATGAAACATTAATGAGTAGCGCATATAGTCTGTATATATGAGTATACAGAAGACATATAACGGTTACAGTCAAAGGGAAATGCCTTCAACTCCTTGCTTGAGTGCCCTAATATCAATGTCCCCTTCAGCATCAGCTTCTAACTCACTAATTTGGCCAGCCAATCCTTTCTCAAAAATTTCTTTCCCCGTCAATCTGCCTTGATGGACATCCTTGAATCTTTCTTGTAGTCGTTTATTATGTCCCATTTCTTCTCTAAAGGTATTTCTCCAACTAGCAAAACTTTCGGTTGTCACCTTCGTACCTGTGAATTTCTTTTGTTCTTCTTTTTCTTTCGCCTGTCTTTCTTCTTCCAGCTCCTTCTCGGCTTGGAGAAGCTTTTCGGCAAGTAATTGTTCAGCCTGATCTTTCAAAGAAGAGGTCAATGTAAACACACTAGGCATACCGATGTTTTCTTCCGCCTCCTCCTTTATTTTTCGAAGCAATTCCTTCAAATCTCCTCTTTCTAGTTCGACTGTCTCTATGAGATGTATTAGTCTATCATGATCTTTCTGGTGGTTATCGTCATCATCATCTTCTTCTTCATAATAGTCATCATCACTGATGCTGAGAGAATCGTCGTTTGTAGAGGTATCACCAAAATCTAGCGTTAGTTGAGGTGCTACATCAGGATAAGTGTCAGGGTATCGAACATGCAAAAGTAAGGCATGCTTACGTTCACTTTCAATGTCAAGAAGAATATTGATCGTGAACTCCTTTGAAGATATTATGTTGAGTTCATCTGGGTAAATGCTTTCCAATATCTCAATCTCTTGTTGCTGCTCTTCTAACGGATCCATAACACTTGCGTCTTTATATAAAATGTGACGGGGGTGTTTAAAACACAGTTCAACTAATCTGCTGAATAATTGACTTTGATTCTTAGTGGTTAGGTAGTAAATGCCAAATAGCAAAAAGGAGGCAGATTAATTTATAAAGTCGAATCCTGAGTTGCAGCCGAGAAAGAAAAAAATTTCAGAATTTCAAAATTAAAAAATAAAAGTAAATATGAACTCAACTGAATAATTACTTAAAGGACAGATTTCCAGGTTATTGTACCTTCTACGATTGTGATTGAGTATAAACTTTATTAACAGACAAGTTTTATCATGTCTTCAATCGACCAAGAGCTTTTGCTTGAAAATTTGGTCGTAGAATCGTCACAGTTAGTAGCATTATCACAACCTAACGAAGCAGTTGAAATTCTACAGCCTCATTTTGATACATTCACTTCCAACCCTATATATTTACAAATATTGGGAGAGGCGCTGTTAGAGAATAGTGACGTGGAGAATGCGTATGATGTGTTGAAGAAGGCCTGTGAACTGGATCAGAGTGCATCTCAAGGTATAGAAAAATTTCTATACTTGGGTCAAATTGTTGGTGGTGAAGATGGCATCTCCTTATTGAAGACCGGATACGAAAAGCTATTGAGTCAACTTGAGTTTGTAGATGACTTGAAGGCGAGTGGTACTAGTCTCGATCAGATTCAGGTGGTGGACGAAAGTATGCAGCTATTGACCAGAGCATATGGTACAGTTGAAGGTATACGAAAGTATATTATCAAAAGATTGAACCAAGCTTTATTTGCAAGTATCGAAATTTGGATGACAGATCTATGTATGGCCGAAGATGCTGAACAGCAGTGTGAAGCTTTAATCGAATTAGCGTTGAAATTCGACCAGGAAAATGGTGAGACTTGGTCATTGTTAGCAAGTATTCGAATTTCACAAGAAAGAAATGAAGACGCTAAACAAAGCGTAAATAGGTCTTGGGAATTGTTCTATGCTAAAAAGACTAGATTAGAAGAGTTGGCAAATGGTTTATTATCTTCTGAAGAAGCAGAAGAGGAAGGAGAAGATGTGAATGAAGTGCAAATGGAATATATAGAATTAAGTCAGGCGTTGGTGACATTGGCCAAGTCTGGAATTGAGTTGGGCTTATTTGATTTAGCCTCTTCAATAGCATCTTCAGTTCAAGATATCAATGAGCAAAGTGTTGAGAGTTATTATTTGGAAGGATTTGCAAATCTTTTGAATGCTAAGAGGATTCAAAACTCCCTCGCTGAAGAAGAAAGCTATAAAGTTGCTCAAAACTTTGAAGATTTTCCTTTGACTTCTAAAGTAAACCAGGATGATGAAAGTTGGATTCATATCAAAGATGCTAGAATTGCCCTCAGTAGTGCTTACAAATTGTTACAAGTTGATAGTATTGCCGACGAAGTTGAAGATGAATTGAAACAAACTGTTCAAAGGTTGTTGGATCAGGTTGGCGGGTTCTTATTGAAAGTTAAAGACACAACCAAGATTGATGAAGGCAACTGGGAGAGTGAAATTGTAATGGATGATGATTAGTTGTCTAATAAACGTGCTTATAGCTACAATATAATATGTTTTGGAGTTCTTTATTGAAATGTAACTACAGGAGTCGTATTTGTCTTTGAATTTAGTGTAATCAGCCGTGATCAAACAAGATCGCGTCGCGGCATATATATCATTAGAGAGAAGAACTACATCATTCAAAAGTGTCAACTAACGTGTTCAATAAAGAGAGCTCGTTAGCTGTTTAAATACTTATAGTTTTCATTATTAGTTATCAAGATTAATTCTCATCTATGTTAATTTCCTTCAAATCTTGGGAAACTTGTATCGTTTCATCCTCTTCACTCTCTTCTTCCCTCAAGTGTTCATCCGAAAAATCCTCCCATTCATCACCATCGCCAACAGTGTGCTCTGTTGCATTCAGCCCTGTATAATCAGTAATCGAATGATCTTGTAAAATTTTAGGCAAGAATGGTTTAGCGGTAATCACATCGTCGATATCGACATCGACATCCACTTCGTCGTGTACCTCTTCTTCTTCTTCTTCTTCTCCTTCTCCTTCTCCTTCTCCTTCTCCTTCTTCCTCTTCTTGTCCATCTTCTTCGTCTTCTCTTATCACTTCTTCGAGTTCTTCATCGCTCAAAAACTGGACATATTCTGAAGGAACTAATCCTGTTTCCCCAGAGTGAGGATTTTGGGCAACCAACCATCCATCGCCATATTCATAGCTAATCACAATCAGTTGGTTTGGTTCAAGCTTCAGTTCGTTCTCGTTTTCAGGATCAAATGGATAGAGTGCAATGGCATGTACTAGTTTCTCATCGTTTATGTCATCGTCATCGTCATCGTCATCGTTATAAGTTTCATCATAGTTACCCGTACCAGTATTTGCTGTAATAGCTTTGTTGTTCCTCCTGCTTGTAGGGTCTGTATTGTAGCTTTTAATGCTTTTATTAGTTTTAAGACCAACACCGTTGCTATTTGTATTAGATCGTCCCTTTTGGTACATTCCACTATTTGATTCAGTAAGTGTATCACTTGGAGACTGCAATTCCCTGTTGTCAGTATATGCCTCTTCATTGTAGCGTATGTAACCAAGGTCATCTGTATCACTGTTGGCCTCGTACTCTTCGTCGTCGTCGTCGTCGTCGTCAAGGTCATCCTCTTCAGATGACAGCTCTACTATTCCATAATGCAATGGATCATTAGCATCATACGCAAAATCTCTAATCGAGATCGCTCTTCTTGAATGGCCTTGCTTATTTCCACCTTTTTTCAAGTCGGATAGCTGGGCAGAGGTAGATAAGGGAGAAGATATGTCGTTTTGTCCTTGCTGTGGCATTTGATTTGCAATCTGCTGTAGGTCCTCGTGATCTCTAGTGAAGATGTTATTGGTTAGCGGTATTTGACCAAAAGCTGGTGTTCAGTATATGTCACAAGATGATGGTCCACCCTGTTTTGTATCACAATATACAAATTGGTGGAGAAAGAGACCTAGATTGAATTAAAAGACTCCAAAGAAAAGCAAATCAGGTATCTCTCCTTCGAAAACTCATATTTTATTCAGTTTTCGTTTGGTCGCTTCGTTCGCCTCATGCTTATAATTTTATTTTATTTTTTAGTTTTATAGACATTTGATTCTTTATTAAATAAATAATAATTCGATATTTGTCTCTATTCGTATATACTTGTTGTACACTAGACTGTTACTACCACAACAAAATATTACACATTCATACAAAAACAAACAATGACGACGGCACATAGACCCACCTTTGATCATGCAAAAGGAAAGTCAAACAACATAAAATCAACTATTCAGCATAAAAGAGCGATAACTCAAAATAAAGAATTAAAATTCAGAAAAAAGGTGAAACTTTCGAACGTCGACTTTGATTCATCTGATTCGTTTGATGAAGACGAACAATTCAAAGATCTTAATAAGTACAAAATTACTAAGAAATCGGTGGAAGAATTAAAAAAAGAACTCTTGAACGAAGAACAAAAAATAAGGATTGAATCTGAGCTGGATGATTTCAAAAGCATAGCAAATAATGACAGTATAGAGCAAAGACGGCAACAGCTACTTATAGAAACAAAAGAAATAGATGCCCCCTCTGATGAAGACAGTAAAAACGGTAGCGATTCTGATAGTGAAGATTTCTCAACGTCTGATGAATACAGTGAAGACGACGATGAAGATGAGGAAGAAGCATTACTTGAAGAGTTGGGGAAAATCAAAAGGGAAAGAGAAGAGAAGAAATTGAAGCAAGAAGACGAAGAGCAAGCAAAAAGAGCATTAACTAGTAATCCGTTACTTCGATTTCATGATGATAATGAGGAAGGAAATAGTGAAGAAGGAGATGGGAATGCAGAGGGCACATTTATCAAACGGTCTTGGAGAAGCTCGTCCGTTTTTAAGAATAAGAACAACGAATTAAAAAAAGCAAGCGGGAAAGATAGATTTGTAAATGATATGTTGAAGAGTGAGTTTCATAAGAAATTCATGAACAAGTACATAAAGTGATAATTGACGAGATTTGTTGTTATTTGCATCGTATGGAATCTTGTTTTGGCAATGTTTGATTTCGATCCCATATTGGGTGAAGTTTTTCCAACCCTGTGTTTTATCCTTTCGTATTTGATGGGGATCAAAATTTAACGAATTATTTTAAAAGGAAAATATATATCTAGTAATCTGTAATATGATACTTAAGTGTTGTTTATGTAATTAACTAAGTTGTTGTTATGGTGAGTTATATTGAGTAACTGTAAACGAAGGGTTTCAAGTATCGTAGATACAAGTTAGCTTCGAGGGTACTCCAATAAGAAATGAAGTTCCTATATTACAAAATTTATAATTATAATATATCATAAGAATTGAATGCAAAAAAGAATGGGAAAAATTGAGAGTGTGAAATTTATACAAGGAATGAAATATATTGAGAAGGAAACGGAGTTGATTCGATTGATTTATAATTATATATCATTCAGATATGCGATGTATATGTTTGAAGAAGTTCATAAGGGTGAGTAAATGAGACAAATGGCTCAAAATGTTCTTCTAAACAAAGTCTTTGAAATTTCTTTAACCAACGGCCAACCACTGTCGCTTCTAACCGCATCACCATTTTCCTCCAATCTTCTTAATAAGTATTCTTTGGTTTCCAAAGGTGGTCCCCAAGGAACGTATTTAATAATATTTTTAACCTTATATTTATTCATCAATTCAAAAGTAACGTTATCGGCCATTCCTAATAATTGACCTAAAACGACATTAGATTTCAGCTTCTCGTTATCTATAGTGTTTAACAATTCAGTGACTTTCAACTGAGAATCTCTGTTATGAGAAGCAACAACCAAGTGTTCAATTGTTGGCTTGTCAGAAGCCATATTTGCAAGCGATTTTGCAATACCATTATCATAATTAATATCTGTTTCTTCTTTAGTCGTATGAATCACGTCTCTATCTGGTTCAGAATGAATATAAGCACCTCTAACTAATTTCCAGCCTAATTTATACTGTTTCTTTGTTGCTAATTCATTTTCTAGTTCCAGTAACGGTCCAGATTCCTTTAGATACATTTGAACAGTACCAACAACACACACTTCATTTTTGTTGAACAATTCAAACAAGTCTCTTTGTAACTTATAAACACCCTGTTGTAAGTCACTTCTCTCAGCATCAATAACAGCAACAACAAATGGAGCAATTCTTTCAGGATATTCTTTATGCAATCTTAAATTTTCAGATAGAGCAACTTGGCATATAGCTTTACAATTTGATAATAGATCTTGGTATTGAGATTGATATTCAGATTTTTCGAAATTAAGTAACACTTCAGCGGCATTATCAACTAAGCCAGTTGGTTTCAAAGCCACATAGCCTGGAGGAATTTCATTTGTATTGGAAGCTTGTTCGATCATTTTGACCGTGTGTGGAACTAACATTTCAGTTATTGATTTTTGAGTTTCTTTGACGATATGATCAATTGAAACGGGTAATGCGTTACCATCACAAGCCTCAATAGTTAAAGAAAGCATCATATTATTGACCCCCCTGGCACTTAATCTTTCACCAGTTTGTAACACTTCTTTCAGATTGTCACCACCACAATAATTTTTGTAGACTAATAGCTTGATGAGCCACATTGGGGTATATGGGAACAACTTTATGACTATATTCAAGATTGGTTTTGTTAAAGTTGCTAATCCAATAACACCATAACCTAATAACTCTGAAGTAGTACAGGCGTCTAAGTAACTTGCGGAGAATGAGGGAGTTTCAGTTGAATGCGGGCCGGGCGGTTGTATAGCCTGTTCTTCAAAAGATTGAGAAACTGCTAGTTTCTTGTCAGATAGTGATATAAATCTTGTTTGGATGAAATGTTGTTGCCTAAGTTGCAGATAAGTAAGACCTGTCAGGGTTGCCAAACGAGACTGTCTAGCAACTGACTGTCTTAAAGTGGGTATAAGAAATTTCCCTGAACGTTGCATTTGCGAGTGTATGATGTATGAATGGAAGTATTAATACCAAACTGTTAGAATGGTAAAATGAGGAGGTCCAAAAATAAGAGTAACGATCTGATGAGGAATAGATCAACAAGAGGAATGAGGTTACTTATTTATAACCCAGCCTGATGGCACGATCTTTATAAGTGGAAACTTCCTGTTTGTGGACACGGCAGGTACAACAGAGAGGTCTCTTTGAGTTTCCAAAATGCAATCATTTGTCACCAACCGTCCAGACTCCACACCACATTGCTGCACCTGATACCATAATGGTCATTAGGAGATCATTGTCCTCAGCTTTGCCCTATCAAGTAGAATTTAGGATCATTAAACCGTTACATGTCAGGCTGCAGCTGCACGGAGGGCGTTTAATGACAATTTTTCACCGAGCAGAGGGAGCTGTTGCCGAGCAGAATCATCTGTAAGCGAGATATTAGGTGAGATATTAAGTAATCTTCTTTTCTAACATTATGAGTACGTTGGTTAATTTTTAGTCTTTGTGTATCTGACTGAGAGAATCTTCCAAGCTTTTTATGTATATGGCACTTGTATTTGATAATCGTTCCTCATTGATTTTGTCAACAATCAACTTCAAGATATACGCCATAATGTGATCATGCAAACTCGTAGGTGTTCGACTGAAGATACGGATTCCTCTCTCCTATTCTTTCTTTTAGAGCTATAACTTCAGCGAGCCGAGCTGATTTTAAATTTGTTTTTAATAGCCGAGATAAAAGGGGTTATGTAATCTTAAATTGAGAAGCATCTATTTTTGACAGCTAATAGCGAACTTCGTTAACATGTTTATGTTTGTTAGGTAATCATCGAAACTAGAACAACGTTATGTAATATACATCTAATACAACAGGAAAAGGGTGTTGTAAAACATCAAGTTTAACTCAAAAAGTCTTGTTGATTACAATTAAACATAGTGGTTCGCTCTCAGTAAAACATCAAAACTTTAATTAAAATTGCCAAAGACAAAAAATACAATACCCACATCATTAACCGACATCTAACATTCAGCAAAACTCAACTACTTCTTTTGGGTAGCAGCTGAATAAGTCAATGACCAGGACTTAGACATACCATTATCCAAATAGTTTGATGAAAACTGGGACCCATTAAAGAAATTATATGATGTTGAAGGATCGTATAAAGCACAATTCAACATCAAGATACCCCTCCAACCATCAGTCAAACTGTTAACCCTACTGGCCAAAATGGCCTCCCATTCTTCTTTGACATATTCCGGGCCTCTTAAATATGACGAAATTGGTGTGATTGGTAACATTTGTATACCATGAATATATTCAACATTTGTACCAAAGTAAGTGGAATGATCAATTTTGTTTTCAAACTTTATACCACTACAAAAGTTTGGTGTAAATTGACTGGGTATGACATTATTAGATTTTGAGTAATACATATACAAGTTCATGGATCTCTTTGAAATTGCTAACATCAAGTTGGCACGATTCTCCATTTCAGAATTGTTGACAAGTCTTGCCCAAATTTTCATACCATAACTAAAATTGTAGTCTTCACTTGAACTTTCTTCATCCTTACCATCAGCATAAACAGTGATACCATGAGCAAATGAATGTCCAATAAAGAAATCAAAACTTCTAAATACCGGGAAATACGTATCAGATTGACTAGGATTTGCAACATCTCTGATCAACGTTTGGACCCAATCTCTGACACCGTTAACCCAAAATCCACCTAATTCTTTATCGATTGTGGCGACTAGTGCCACAGCGTGAATATGATACCCGTAATGGAAATGATGATCGTTATAAAAAGCATTTCCGTAATCAACAGCAGGATCGCCTTTAGCCATACCACCCGTGGAACAAATACCCCCCCATCTAGTTTCGTAACATAGCGGGTTTTGTTGAGTATTTTTTGTAAACCTTTCGAGTGCAGTCTTCATTTTTGACAATAAACTCTTGGTTGCACCTTCATCTTTGATGACATAGTGTAAGACGTATAAGACATACGCATATTTATCTAAAATCTTACCACTAGTATACATTGAATCAATATTCGTAAAGCTGGAAACGTCATCTTGAGCTTCTTGAAGAGCAGCAACTCTTATGGAGTTGAGTTGAGATGATGTATATGATGGAGAGCTCCAGCCTGAAATGGCTGTCCATGGGTCAATACCTACCGAAGTTGGTAAGCTTTCTGACATTTCAAAAACATTGGTTAAGTAACCAGTCATTGTCCCATGAACTGTATCTTCAAGGCTAGCAGAAGTTCCCTTTCCAGATGTAGTTGAAGTGAAGGATGCTTTGTGATGTGGTAAAGCATATAACAGAGTAGTACCGTTGTTCGAGCTACCAGAAACATTATAGTTTAATGAATAAGTGCCAGATGAACCAGAAATAGAACCTTTCAATGTGACACCCGTTGGATAACAACCTGCAGCCTTATCATAAGCATCAAAATCACCACAAGCAACTTGAATTGAGCAATCATTAATAGAATTTGAGCCAATTATGTGATTAGAACCTTTTAAGGCAAAACGGCATGTTTGCCCATTCGTAAATGTGACATACATCACCCAAGTTGAGCCATCGTTCAAAACAATCTTGTACTTATCAGTTCCACTTCTTGGGGAAGTATCACCGGAAACTGACTTAATGCCAACAACTGAATGGATTGAAGGAATTAAATCATTGTAGACAGCGCTAATAAATCCCATACCTTGAACTAAGGTACAAGTGAGAGAACCAGCGTTGGCCGAAACTAAATTAACGTCAATTGAAAATTTGTTCAAGTTTTTAAGTTTCATTGACATGTTATTGCTCGAAAAATCTGTTGAGCCTAGTACCAATGCTTTGTTACCTGAAGGCATATAATAATAGGCAGCACCACCTTCCGAATTTTTGTTTCCAATTACTCTTTGACTTGCAGTTTGATGAGAAACAGCCAACCCTTCAAAATTACTTGTTGGGGCGTACCATATCGAGTAAGGATGAGTATAAACATATGATTTTTGATCTCCCAAAGTGATGTTACCCCAGAAATTGTTTGTTTGGATTGTATTTGAAGCTTGAACACCATTTGGAACAGCAACGGTACTCGCTTGACGTGGGAACAAACTGATTGGAGCCGAAGTTGAAATGGCTTTGAATAAGTCACCGTCGGTTTCAGTAGCTGAATCTCACAGTCACAAAGATGACTTGTTGTTAGTTACGTTTTGAACCAGTTTTAATATGATAAATGAAAAAAAGTTCTGGTATGCTTACTATTCATTTTTTGTTTTGTGTGGATTAATTGAAGAAAAAGCTTTGTGTATGAGTATGAGGAAGGACTTTGCTTAGGAATAACACTAAGAGCAAAGAGGAATCAATCAACAGAGGTGAAGGCACAATCTGTAGATGATTTATATTAGGCCAAAAGCTTTTTTTGATAGCAAAGTTTATTGTAGAAAAGAGGAAAGGCCAAAAAGAGTGGGGAAACTTAGCGTTAAATACATGGTTTTTCTTGAGTCCCTTGATTTTTCGGCGCTTAATGTTATGAGTGCGTATAGAAGTCCAATCCTTCTTCTCATATTAGACAGGATATTTTACAACGAAATTAATATATTATAAAATAAGCTTGGCTATTTCCATTGACCATATCTTTCAAATTTGCAAATGTTGTACATTAATTTGAAGATATATGCGAATGTCTTCAATCGATGAGAAATATACACTATGTAATACGTATGTAGTTTATACTTAAAAAATACATGAATGAATCATTACTAAGTGAGGCGCTCTTTCTCTTATACTACTAGCAGAGATGTTAATACTCTAGCTTGGGAGTATTATTTACTTCGTAAGGACCCTTTTTCCATCGGCTTCTCTTTTTATTCTGTTGAACGTTGTGATCTTCTTGCAGAATAGGCAAACTTCCTTGATTAACGGGAAATGGCAATGATTGTGAACCGGCCACATGGTTTTCGTTATTGATATTGTAGTTGCTATGGGTGCCATAATCATGGTTATAAAAGCTACTGCTATTGATCCTGTTATTAGTGATGGTGTTGTTGGACGATATCAATTGCTCGGAACTATTAATGACCTGTTGTCTATCTGTATCAATCGAGCTTTGAATATAACTATTGGTAGGGTGTGCCTGATGATTATTTAGCCCTCTTTGATTATTGTAAAAAGACGTTATCATAGGTTCAGTTGGGGTGGGAGGGGGTGCAGTTGATGCTAAGATTTGGGCAGATGTCTGAGCAAAAAAACTACCAAAGCTATTCGGCATTGGTGAAAAAGGAAAAGGCGTCAGTCCAAGTATTCCACCGGATGAGCCCCTGTTATTAGGCACGCCTGTTACATGTGTTGAACTAGGAGGCGACATATCAAACATACAGGGCCCTGGGGGAACAGGTGGAGAAAACGGTGGTTGGTATTGCCCACTTTGCTTCGTATCATGTTGTACATTAGCTCTGTTATTTTGAATTTGAGTTATACTGTTGTAGTCCATTGTCTTGAATGAACCGATGCTATTCTGAGTACAAGCCTGACCTTGTGAATTTGAAGCTGTCTTTCGTTTCTTGCCTTTGGGACCTGGAAGTGCCCCACTGACATCACCGATATCTCGTATTGCTCGAAATATGGCACTTCTCATTTCCAGTTCATTATCTGTCATTGGAACTAGGTCCAATCTACCCTTTGCTCTATTTTTAGCTTCTTGCTCTTTGGCTTTCAATTCATATCTGATTTTCTTCTCAAGTAATAAACGATCATACTTCTTTCTCGTTTCTTGATCAGATGATGTTGCTGCTTTCATCAAAACTTTATTTCTCAAATTACTCAGTTTCATAGCATTAGCTTCAAACTGCTCTTGCGATATACCATTCAAGCTGGCCATCTCAAGGAAAGCGCAAAAACGGTAAACGCTAAAACAAGCAGTACTACAGGGCGGTCAGAGGATCACCAAAGGAGAATGACCAAAAATAATATCACGGCGATCGTATATAATGTATACGAATCACCAGAATATATATAGTTCACAAATGGGTATAATCATATACTTTGAAATATTCAGCAAGAGAATAAACCGTTGTCTAAAGAGTCCGAATATTTTTCGAGTCTGGAGACTGGACTCTGAATTTCAAATGAACGAAAACCATTAGTTATTGTATCCACTGCCCATAAAAAGCCACCTTGTGACTCTATTGTTTTGGCATTTGTGATCTGAATTTTTTTTCTTGAAAGAAGATGAAGCTCTCGATTGTCAATTTGACAGTTATGGAACTATCCCATTAAAGTCAGGCGTTGGAGCATTGAGTCTCAAGAAGCATACTGGACACCATTGTAACTCTGCCAGAACAATTTGTCAAGTTTCAAATGAAGGTTGTTGCATTAGTTTCAGGAGGCAAAGATTCCTGCTTCAATATTTTACATTGCCAGGCAAATGGGCATGAGCTTACATGCCTTGCCAACTTACATCCACCGCCTTCAGATTCAGATGAGCTGGACTCCTTCATGTATCAAACGGTTGGTCATGATATATTAACTTACTATTCCAAGTGTATTGGCAAACCGATGTATAGAAAACTCATTACCGGAGGCTCTAACAATCAGAACTTGGAGTACAAGAAAACAATAAATGATGAAACTGAAGATTTGTACCAATTATTAGTCACAGTGAAGGAAAACCACCCAGATATCGAGGGAGTCAGTGTGGGTGCTATATTATCTTCATACCAAAGAACAAGGGTTGAAAATGTTTGTGCAAGATTGGGGTTAACTTCTTTGGCATACCTATGGCAAAGAGATCAAACTCTTTTGATGCAAGAAATGTGCTCCTCGGGAATGGAGGCTATACTGATCAAGGTTGCTGCGATTGGATTGAATGATAAGAACTTGGGGATGTCATTGCAAGAAGCTTACCCAGTGTTGCTGAACTTGAATTCTAGATTTGGAGTTCATGTTTGTGGGGAGGGCGGAGAGTTTGAAACTTTAGTGTTAGATGCTCCATTTTTCAAACACGCAAGACTTGTGATAACTCACAAAGAAGTTGTTAAACATACTAATGACGATGTGTGGTACTTGAAATTGAAAGTGAAGCTTGAAGATAAAGAAATCCAGGTTAGTGAGTCTGAGCCAGATTACAGTCGGTACGTAATTGAACCTCCATTACTAAACGAGCAATTCCAACATATGTCTAAGATTCTACGAAATGTGAATTCAAAAAAACAAAGTGCTTTTCAATCGAAACCTTCAGTCGTTAGACAGAAGCAATGGGATTTCAATTCGACAAAACTTGGGGATAAGATTTTCATAGGAAATGTAACGTCATTCAAGGATACAGTAGAATCACAAGTTGAAGACATTTTTGAACAAGTTAAGGAACAACTTGACAATTTTTCTTTAAATTTTGAAAATATACAGTCTGCTTCATTATTGGTGAAATCAATGGACCATTTTGCAGTTATTAATAATATATATAGAACCTATTTCACGGAACCTCTTCCTCCTGCCCGTGTCTGCTTCGAAACAAATTTACCAGAGTCAGTTTACGCACAACTATCAGTGGTCGTGCTTGATGATCTCAACTTCAAGAAGGGATTGCATGTACAAGGAAGGTCATATTGGGCACCTTCAAATATAGGTCCATATTCACAGGCTATCATGGACAGAAGAGACCAGGTTGCCCATCTCAGTGGACAAATCCCATTGATACCTAAAAATATGGAAGTCTGTAACGATAAACTGACTGCTACTTTACTATCTTTACAACATTTAGATAACGTTAAGAAAGCTACAGGATTCAATACAAACTTACTGATGTGTTGCTTTATCAAGGATGAATCCTGGCTGGATATTGTTACCCAAGTTTGGGAAGAGTACGTTTCCGAAGACCCTGATTTCAAGGACAACTTTATCGTTGCTAAAGTCAGGGAATTGCCTCGTGGAGTCAACGTCGAGTGGTCTGGGCTAACCTACAAACTTCTTGCTGGTGAATACTATGACTCAGATGAAGATTCAGAAGATGAAGGTAAGAAACAGGAAGATAAGATCAGTGTCAATGTCAAATTTGCTGATACCTTCATTGATTTTAAAAATCATCCTTCTAAACATTTCAAAATATATGGTAACCCATCAGATTTAACCACCCATGAGGAATACCCAGATTCGTATGAGTTTATTCCTGTTGAAAAAGTTCACAATGGTGATCAGAATATATTCAAATTTGCATTTGTTGAACAAGGTATCTAGATACCGATTTCCACGATGTAATAGTTCTTTTAAAAAAGGGTGATCATTTTATCAGAACTTAAGTAGCCCTCTAATGCTGGTCTACTAAATGAATGGTGTGAGGTGTAATACCCTGACCGCTTGTTTCATCACGTGAATTAGATGTCACACCTGGAACCACTAATAACCAGAAGGGAAAATTTTTTTTGCTCAATGGGGGAGGGAGGGAAATTGACCGTCGCGGCGGTGAGGTACAAAGTTCAAACAAGAATTTCGGAAATCTGGGAGAGGCCGCGTGACCAAAGAGGCCAGGCACTAGGCACTTTCACCTGGTGGTTTGAAGAGGATTCAGTGCCCGAGTTACGGGGTGGACAATATGATACCGGGCACTGGAAAGTGGGACTGTATCAGTCTACGACTCTACGCGGACCCAGGCCAACATGATCAAGATTACACTCTTACCTTACTAACGAGACAATTTTACTCTAATTATTAAAATTTAAAACTTATATATGAAAACAAAACAATATACTGTAACATATCTTCCTTATAACCTGAATTGATACAGATACCTTTCAACCAAAAACACACACATCAAACTTTCAAAATGTCTGCTCAAGCTCCAAAATGGTATTCCGCTGAAACTGCTCCAGTTGCAAAGCAAACCAGAAAAACAGCTAGACCACAAAAGTTAAGAGCATCATTAGTTCCAGGTACCGTCTTAATCTTGTTAGCTGGTAGATTCAGAGGTAAGAGAGTCGTTTACTTGAAGAACCTAGAAGACAACACTTTATTAGTTTCTGGTCCATTTAAGGTTAATGGTGTCCCATTAAGAAGAGTCAACGCCAGATACGTCATTGCCACTTCAACTTCAGTCTCTTTAGAAAGCTTAGACTTGAACAAATTTGACGTTGCTTACTTCGCAAGAGAAAAATCAACCAAATCAAGCAAATCCGAAAAGGAATTCTTTGGTGAAGGTTCCAAGAAGGAAATTAAGGCTGAAAGAATCGAAGACCAGAAAGTTGTCGATAAAGCTCTTATTTCTGAAATCAAGAAGACCCCATACTTAAAGCAATACTTGGCCAGTTCGTTCTCATTGAAGAGCGGTGATAAACCACACCAAATGAAGTTTTAAATTATTTGATCTCATGCTTTATACTATACATTTGATTTGATTTAATTACAAGAATGGAATCATGACAGGAAGAATAGAATATAGTTTGCTTGGTTATTTTCGCACTTCCTGTTTATGATTTCTTTATTTTACTTCACTTCTTTCCGTCTTACTCCACCTCACACAACATCACCAAAAACGTCAAGATTAACACCTATATATTCCCCTACCTTATCTAGAACTGTGCTTTTTGCAATCCAACTACAACTTTCGATACATTTACAGATTGCCTCACTTCACCATCATCCAATCACGAACAAAGAAGAGTAACATTGTGTTACTTCTGCTGTTTATTGTTCTCCACGAATCATCGAATAAATGACTTGATTATTTTTATTTCTTTGATTTTTTTAATGTTACTTTTACTTTTTATATTTTGGAAAAACTTCAAATTTATTCACAACCTGTAATTTGTAGCTAGTAGAGCTCACTCATGCTTAATAATGTGAGTTTCTCGACGCTGTAATTCGTCTCTTTGTTCCTTGATGTCTTATAGTTGATCTGTGCCTGCTGTTTTCCATTAAAATGCTAGCTGATTGTAAAAATGTAGAATTAGCACAGTCCATTATGAGCTAAACAACTTTGCACCTAAACCTGAATTGCAAGCGTTTACTAGCGTTTGTTATCAAGACTCAAAATCACTAAGGAGATCATCAGCATGTATGTATGCACCTCCTAATTAACCGAAGCACCTCTGATTTGTTGTTGATTTTTACTTCATTATGTACTATATTATAATTATAGTATACTGAGGTGCATTCACTATCTGTAGCATGGATTTCCACTTATTGCTACTAAAGGTAGATATGCATAATCTTTGTAAAGTGCAGTTCGAATTGTTTCAAGATGTCTATTCCCCCTTCTTTCTCAGATAACCGTAAGGCCCCCACCTTTAGTATTGATCCCCATATCCCCACTATCCTTCCACATGAGAAGATGTACTCAATTCAAGTAGGAGACCAATTATTCCGCTTGAGTGGTATTTCATTGTCATACGATGGGCCTTCATATTTCACTGATTACTTTTCAAAAGAAGGAAATCAACAAAAGATATTGGTTCTTGATAGATCCCCAGAGGTTTTCAAAAAGATATACATGCATTTACAAGGATACAGTATCAGAATTGAAGATGGCTATGAATTTGTGTACCTATATGCTGATGCAAATTATTTCAATTTGACAAAGTTGAAAACTCGTTTATTGAGAGAGGATATCTTTATCAATGTTGGAGGGAAGTGCTTTAGAATCCCTAAAGACCTTATTGTTTCTGAAGGCAACTACCCGAATTATTTCACCATCACTTACAATTCCACTTTAGTAAACCCTTATATGCATAATAAATTGCAGGATCTTTTGAGACCACATCCCATCAGTCCGTACTGCCTTAATAGAAGTGCCAGTTTGTTTGAGGATCTAATTAGTGTTTTACAGGGTAAGCAAATCGCAGTTCAAGGTGAAGAACACCGAAACAACCTGATAGCAGAATGTAAATACTACAGACTCTTTGCATTAGAACAACAAATAATCGCTCACAAGATCAGCTTCAATCCATTCACCAAAGAAGACGAAATTTTTATAAACTTGAAAGATCTGAAAAAGAGTGGATTGTTAAACAATTCTTCGGAACCGGGTGGAAAACAAGTTGTCCAATACGCTAGACCATATGTGGATAATAAACATTATCGTTCTCTAGTGCTTCAACTAGATTCTTCGGAGATTAGTTTACTGATAAGTAAAAAGACAAAATTAGTGACACTATTACTTCACGGTAAGACTGCTAAAAAGGCCAACAGTATATTATCCACTATCACGGATGATCTTATATACGATGAAGGTGAACTTAACGGTGAAATGTTTTATAAATTGACGGTGATCATTGAAATAAAAGATGCATTCACTATGATAAATGGCATGGAGATGAATAAAAATTGGTACGTTAGATTCTTTGAAGACTCTGATGTAACACCTAGTTTGCCATCATTCGTTTCTCCTGAAATTCAGAGTTCAAACATGGCTCCCGATAAAAATACTAACGCCCAACCTAGTTCATCGAATAATGGCAAAATGCTGGGTGATGTTATAGAAGTGAAATTGTTAAAGTCCCAATGGACAATCGCTGTTCACGGGAGAGAAAGAATCTGGATGAATGGCGTTTTACTTGATGGGGTGCTAGATCCTATTAATTATCACAAGAGAAATGGGTTCATCTGATTGGTTTATAAAAGTGTACGTATATTTGTTGATTTAGTATGGATTACTACTAGATCAAAATCTCGAACTGGTGCTTTTGGCTTACTAGACTCTTCTAATTATGACCAGTAGCTCAATGCTCTCTTCTTTTTCTTAATTGAGAAACAGTAAACAATGGAATTATATCTTCATTGCTGTCGATCTCCACAGTATTCGCTTCATATATATTGTTCAAGAATTTTTCGTCTTCGCATAGCTCGAACTCAGTACCATTTTCAGTAATATTGTAATACTCTAGTTTATTTTGTCCACCCTCAACACTTAAAATCAAATTATTTGCAGAAACTGATCCCGAAATTATATCACCGGATGTTTCAACTGTTTTCACATATTTGAATTGACCATCTTCAGTCAAGTCAAAAACAAAAAATGCTCCAACCATATCAAATATTAATATGATTTTCTGTGGTCCCTCCAAAGTTAATATTTGTGACACACTACACTCTTTGAAATCACCTTCTTTATTTTGAAACTTTTCAGGAGCTAAATGTTTGTCATTGATAAAAGGTTTGACCATATCGCCAAATTCACATTTATCGACTAACTCATCGTCTTCTGATTCCCATTTCCAAGAACAGATGAAATCATCACCGCCAGCACTGACAAGTATCTTACCCTTACACCAACTTGGTAGAACAATAGACGAAATGAACTCTTCATGCTCGAATAACCACTTCTTCACAACAAAAGCTTTGGGAAAGTGTGATATTCTAATATGTTCGTCTCTATCCGTGGATATGGTAAACTCTTTACCTTGTGAATCTCTAGCGTTTAACACAGATGTTAACATTGAAACATGGCCCAACAAAGGCTCCAAACTCTTTTCATCAACAATTTCAGTGCTATTCAACTCAATAGAATAAGCGTCACCAAACTTATCACCAATTATAATATGCGAGTCATCAATGGACGTTGACACTGAACTTGGTCTCTTAGGAAAAGGTTGACGTTTAACAAGTGTTAAAATGTTTTCCTTCTGTGTCAATTCAATCTTAAAAACAACAACCGCTTTGTCATTGTCAGTCGTAATAATCAAATGCTTCTCGTCTCTTGTCAAAAGTATCCCTCTGATATAAGTGTGAGAAGGAGGAGCACCTGGTCCCGCCGTAGGTAACTTTGGAATTTTCTTTTCAGTTTTCTGTCTTTTAGAAGCAGGTTGAGTTTCAGCCGTTGAATCTGTTTTCACTTTCGTTTCTAGAGCTTTTATTTTGGCTTCTTGTTGTTTCTTCAAAGTGTACATTGGATCAACGGGGTCTGTCCATGATCCAATTAACTCCGACTTTAATGTTGGAGATTTTGTTATTTGATAGACAAATAAACTGTTCTTGGAAGAAGCAAATAAAAGGTCACCCGCCTTATTAAGTGCGACTTGTTGGAAAGGATGTTTCATTTTTCTGCTTGCTGGGCTAATATAATGTGGTTTCCAGCTGATATGTTGGATTAAGGTCTATCTCAGTGTATGTACATGTATTTTATTACTCTCTTGTTCTTATTAGCACTGAAAAATCCAAGATTCAACTCAGATCTGTTTTTCAAAATTTTTTTTCCTTCACCCTAACCGCAATGACATAATCTACTGCAGAATTTCTTTAAGGCACATTCAGAGCCTTAACAAGTTCTTTATCTGTAAGGTTCCAACGGCCCGACGAGAACATCAAGGATATAACAGAATAATGACAACCGACTCTGTTTTAAAATTGGCTCCTACCCCTTAGCGAGACTTGTACTATCATAGAACAGCCTTTTATTGCTCCAACATGACCGCTCCAGATCAAGAAATAACACACCCTCTAATCAAAGATGGATGGTTTAGTGAAGTTTCTGATGAATTTTTTCCTGGTCAAGCCATGATGTTAAAGGTTGATAAGATCTTGCACGCTGAAAAATCACAGTTTCAAGATGTGCTACTGTTCAAATCATCTAACTACGGTAACGTTTTAGTACTTGATGGTGTCGTTCAAGTGACCGAAAGAGACGAATTTGCATATCAAGAGATGATCACTCATATTCCATTATTTGCACATCCTGATCCCAAAAAAGTTTTAGTTATTGGTGGTGGAGATGGAGGTGTCTTGAGGGAAGTTGTTAAACATCAAGGTGTTGAAAGTGCCACACTCGTGGAGATTGATGAAACCGTTATTACATTGTCGAAAAAGTATTTACCAAATATGTCTAAATCCTTGAATCATGAAAAGGTTAAAGTTATCTTACAGGATGGTTTCAAATTTTTGAAAGATGCCGCTGATCTTGAGGACTCTGAAAAATATGATGTTATTATTACTGATTCATCTGACCCTGAAGGGCCAGCAGAAGCATTTTTTCAAAAAGAATACTTCCAACTATTATACAACGCTTTAAATTCCAATGGTATTGTCATATCCATGGCATCGGAGAATATCTGGCTAAACGTCAGTAATCTCAAAAAGCTAAGAAACATCTGTAAGCAAGTTTTCCCGGTCTCAGAGTGCTGCTACTGTACCATTCCAACATACACATCAGGCCAAATCGCATTGATGTGCTCGTCCAAGAACGGCAATATTGATGTAAAAAAACCATCTAGAGCTTTAACTTCACATGAAGAGGAGTCCAAGTTGTTCCAATACTACAATAAAGAAATACATACAGCAAGTTTTGTGTTGCCAAGTTGGGCTGATGCAATCATCAATGGTGACGCGTAGAGTAGAAACATTTCATATAGAGACAAAGCATATAGTTAAAAAACGACCGAATTGTATTGGTTTGAACACTCATTATAAGCGATATGAGTTGATACTCACGTTGAATCTATGAAATTTGACAAGATATTCGTTGAAGATGTTAGCGCTCAGAAACCAAATATGTCGTCCATGGTAGAAGAAGCAGAAGCTTTCTTCTTTTTTGTTTTCTTTTTACTTTCTCCCGTTTCAGCTCGGTCTTTATTGTTCGAAGCTAATGAAGTTTCGCCTAAAATATCGTCTATTACAACTTTAGATTTTTTCTTTTTCTTTTTAGCGATTTCTTCTTTCAAGTTCGCTCCAAAAATATCATCGATTGTAGACTTTGTAGACTTCTTCTTTTTTGGTTTGGATCCAGTGGAAATCAAATTGTCTTCGGTCAGACTTAGCTTTCTCTTCTTGTCGTATACGTCAGTGTGGTCTTCTTGTGAGGTAACACCGGACACTACCACCAGCTCTCCTAACTCTTCATCTGCATTGACAATGTTATCTAAGTCAATGTTAAATCTGTTGTCGTTTCTCGGGTTTTGTAAATAAGTCTGAACTTTGGCTGTTCTAGTATTGTCCAATCCAATGCCTTCAAACTTACGCATTATACAATATATTCTTGATATAAGTCCAATCAAGGTGAAACCCAATGTAATGAATTGACCAAGCTCAATCACCGAAAAAAATTTATAATAACAATCTGGTAGTATCTTCTTCAGTAAATACCTACTAACTTGTAACAAATCACTGCGTTTCTTTTTTATCAGTCCTTCAGAGTCACGAGGTTTCAAAGTATGCTTCGTAAGTCGTATTCTCCCTAATTTTGAGAATTTAACATGTGTTAGTTGGTTTTTGTTACTAAGCTCATCTATATCTATGGTTAAATTAAGAACCATCCTCAATTTTCTATGCAATATATTGAACTGTTTCCACCAGAGTGATGATCTATGTTGTTTGGAATTTCGATGATAAAGTAAATGCAATATTTCATACTCGGTAAACAAGTTCTTTAATGATTCGCTGTCTATCGTACTGTCCATTTAAGCTGGGTCTGCGTTATGATTGTTGTTATATGCTCAGGCAGACAAAAGATAATCACGTATCAATATATGATATAGTAAATTAATACCAAATTTAGCCATCCAAGTTTTTTTTTTTTTTTTGGGTGGCTATAAAGTTTGGTAAAATTATCCACATAGTGCGGCGGGCATTTCCTTAGCATTTCAAAGAACTAACTACAACAAGTATCCCGAGGCCTTGTATGAACTACACTATTCTACCATAATACTGTATGGCAGGTGCAAGCTGAAGTATAGTGACTATAGTCTATATAGATGGGTCAATCTAAACACAGTTATACGTGGCAGTTTGAAACACTCAATTTGGCTTCGAAGATTTTTTGCAACTTATCCAAATGTGAACGCCCACAGAACTACTACAAATAACTACTCAAAGTTTAATCTTGAGTTGCTCTAGGTTTACAGTCAAAATATCGCCTGATTGTTGAGTTATAACACACATTCAATCCTATAGCTCCTGCTAATAAGCCCGAGGCCTTCATTTCTGCTACGCACAACGGAAAGTTGGTTTGTGAGTTTTGCATTATGAGCTTAGTTTAATAATATTGATTAAAAACAAATATTGATTATCACGTGACAGGGGTAATGAAAGATAGTTGATAATAAGTCAGGTGAACTAAGACTTTGCAAGAAATTAGTTAAATGCGGAGTACGAAATGGAATTCTGGGTTTGATAACGTTGTTTCTTCAAACTATTCAGAATTTTTGCGGAAAATGGGAACATAAAAGCTTAAAACGCAAAATGTAATACTTCAGGGTAGAATTGGGACAAGAGCGGCTCTCTTTGGGATCCAATTCGAATTTTCTGATGTCACTTATAATCATTTTATGTTATTCATTCTGGAATAATTCAACCTCGAAGTTTGCTGTTTGAGTCTTGGGGGAAGGCTTTGTCTTTTGAATTCTTATGAATCATCTCCTATCTCAATTCCCGAAGAATGTCCTGCAAGCAGAAGAATCATATAGCAAATTATTTCCAGTATTAGGTATGTTTGAAAATTTGTTGTAAGTTGGAACACAGTTGAAATTCAATCTTTTGATTTCTAACTTATACAATTATTAAGATTTTGTGTAAAAGCTGCGACATGTAGTTTTACTTTCAGACTGGGCAAACCAATCACTAGCTAGCAACTAGCGAGTAATTAATTAGAGAAGCGTGTAGCTGCTAGCATACGGTAGTTTGAACTTTGAACTTTGTAGTAGTAGTGATGTAGGTTATCAAGCTAGAAAACTTTGAATAGTGCACGATGCGATCGGAAACAACCTCTGAGCTAAAAGTCAAGGCTTTATACTTAGTACTTACAAGCGAAGATTGAGCCTCAATAACGAGAAACACGGTCACGATCCAACCCAGAACAAACTACTAACACAAACACAAACACGGTGCCCACACACTAAAACACGCTTTCTTGTTTAATTATATCTTCTTAGGGAAAGCCTCAGCGCGTATGTTTATTTTTTTTTGTTTTTCACATTGCCCGGTAAGTGATCCCACGATCATCACCACATGGCACACAGTCACACCAGTGACTAGGTGCGAGCCTTGGGTTTTTTGGCCCATCTCCGGCCCCTGTGATTTTGTTGACATGCACCGCGCTCTGAAATCAAAACAAAGAAGAATGGAAAATATTGAGAATGGTAAACACTCGAAGTAACAAAATGTTCTTCAAAGGTATAACATTTTGGAGATTTGAATCTGCAAGGAACATGCAAGTGTGGACGAGTAACTCCTGTGAAGTATTAGTAAAATATGAATTGGGCGTACCTAGGTCCCACACGAGTCCTACTTACATATTACTAGACCATGGGGCAGATCAATCACGGTTTCGAACATTTCACATTCCAGGTGGGAATGAAAAGGTAGCTCTGTGGTTCTTTCGATAGTTGCAAAAGTATATAAATGGAATTGACTATCCCAGTTTCATATTACCTCGAGATTATCACTTGAAAAGTAAGCTTTTTCCTTTACCCCCTTTCATAAAGATTTTGTTTGAAGTTTACTCATATTCCATCAAGTCAAACCAATCTTAATCGCAAAGTTAAAGCAGAAGTTTCATATAACCAACTAACTTATATTCATTCATTATATTACTGAAACCACTTCATAATGCAATTCAAACAAATCGTTCTAACTTCAATTTTTGCTGTCTTAGTTTCCTCTGCTGAAATCGTTACTCAAATCGGTGACGGACAAATTCAGGCCCCTGTTGCAGATGTCACAGCGCCAGTTCCAACAACAACTGCTACTTTAGCATCAGAATCCACAGAGGCTGCAGCAACTTTAGCTCCAACAGAAGCAAGCACTCAAGCTGCTGATAGTCTTGTTGGACAAATTGATGACGGACAAGTTCAAGCAGAAACTACAACAACCGCAGCTGCTTCTCCAGAAACCACAGAGGCAATCACTCAAACTGCTGGTAGCCTTGTTGGTCAAATTGAAGATGGTCAAGTGGAAGCAACCACTGCAGCTCCAACTACACCGGAAAGTACTGAAGAAGATACATTCGAAACCGTCTGGAACACTAAGACTGCTTTTTCCACCACTACTTCAACCACCTGTACTCTCAATGCTTGTCAAAATGCACAAAAAACAGTTCCTGCTCCTGCCCCAGCTCCTGCAGCAGGAACAACAACTTCTAGTGAAGCTGACACCTATGAAACTATTGTGAACACTGATACTAAGTATGCAACTGTTACACCGGAGACAAACACACTAGCTACCACTGCACCAGCTGCACCAGCTGCACCAGCTGCATCATCCGAAGCTGACCAATTTGTCACAGTCTTAACTACCAACACCAAATTCACTGTAACTAGCGCTTCAAGCTCTGACTCTGACATTTACGTTGATATTACCACTACACCAACAGTTACAACAACCACTGATGTCACCAAGACATCTTTAACTTTCAACACTATTACCACATCCAAAGGACAAGCTGCTGCTGCTGCTGCTGCTGCGGGATCTAGTTCCTCCTTTGCCCCAAGTGGAAATAGTACTAATTCTGTTTCACTCATTCCAGAAGCTGCTGCTCCAGCTATCTCATTAGCGGGCGCTGGTGTTGTTGGGTTAGCAGGTTTGGCTTTACTATTATAATGAGTTTTTTTAACTTATAATCTATACATTCTTTATCCTCAGATGAAGTAATTTCGGTTTTTTTTAAAGGGTTTATTATTGCATTTCAAATTTATTACTTTAACCTCATTTTCATGATTTTTTAAATTTTATATAATTTCACTATCATACTTGTTGTAGTTTTGATGTACCCAGTATAAATGTAGATTTTCAGCCAATGATTCCATTGGTTTTCTACGCTTTTGATCCAATAAGAGCACATCAAAGTAGTGGCTCTCCAATTGTATACTGCTGCTTCAAAAGTATACAAATTTATAGCTCCTAAGTTTGGCACAGGGTTAGGCCTAAAAGCACACCGCCTTAAAATATGTTTCGCTATTTTTGAGATTTTTAGAAGCTTTGCTTGAGTTGTTAATTGTGTCAACTTTGGCACTCATAACAAAGCAAAAGCTGACAAGGGACATCTAGTTAAAAAATGAAGGGCGGTTGCTTGATACTCTTCAAACGTAAGCTCACTATATATCGAGGAAGCATTACTCAGCTGGCTATGGGTCCCTGAATGCTAAAAGAGGAAAGTCTATTCTGCAAGGAGCTCAAGATCAAACCTCCTACTTACTAGTGGTAGAATATAAATATGGGCACCTCATAGTAAACAAAAGCCATAATGTGTCCCCCACGTTGTTGGCACCAATAATATACTGCTACAGTTACCAGTAATGGATCCTGAGGATGAGATTTGAGTTGACGCCATTGCTGCCTCCTTGATGAATTGACAACCGAGGGTGCACAAAACCAGAAGTTGATAAAGGCCAAACATGAAATTAGTTACTGAATCATGTAAAAATTGTAAACTCCAGTGGTGTACGTATACTACACTGTAGAGCATGGAACATCTTTAACTATTGTTTCTCGGCTCTAGTGATTTCTATCTAGAGAGTCATGATTGGTATACATAATATTACGTATACTAGGACAGAATTCATGTAGCTTGAACTTTGACCGAAAATTCTTGCACCACCGGCCGGTGTGGCGAATAGCTGGGGATGTTAGCATCTTATCGGCATGCCGATTGGGATATGGGATTGGAGATCTGAAATTTTAGCCGGATCCATCATAAAGTTATCACCATTTACGGGGTGCCGTGGCTGGTGCTCAATTTTTTGAAAGCAAGCTCTGTTTCTCGCCTAGTAATCTCGATTCTCAGTCTTCTTGAATCAGCCTCATTATGGCCTCAAAATTTTCGCTGGTGCTCAACTTATAAGTTGTAACTAGGTTCCTGCCTGCGGCCTGCCCATTAATTCGGATCTCCGGTAGAACCGCCAAGCGGCGGTGGAGACGGTAAATCAGTGAGGCTCTTAGGGATGGACAGAAATAAGCGTACAGCTAATGTGTGAAGTTAGAACCAAAAAAAAAAGTACAAGGCTGATGTGTTCTAAAAAAACACAAAAGCATCCAACCTTTCTGAGAGTTATAAATATAACCACTATCTCCTTTATTCTTGAATTGGATTGAATTGATTTGTAACTGTTACCTTCTTACCTTCTTACCTTTGTTTCATTATAATCAATATCAATATTAACATAGAGATAATTACTATACAATTATATTAAAGATGAAAATTTCAGCATTAACAGCAATTGTTGCAGCTTTAGCATCATCCACTGTTGCATTACCAATCTTGCACCCAACTTTTGGTTATCATGATGTGAAGACTGCCGCTCAAGTTGCAAGAACATTAGTCAGTAGAGAGTCATTAGCCAATTTGAACACTATTCAAGCTGATTCTGATGTCCCAGTTTCATTTGTCGAATATTATGCAGACTGTGACCAAGATGGCCAACCAATCTTGTTAGTTATTGACATCTCATCCTCCAACAAAAACATTCAAGCTGGCTCCAAGAGCTCTTTATCAATTAGAGTTGGTGATCATCAAATGAAAGACCATGTCAATCCTCATTATATCGGGGGCAGAACTGCCTCTGTTGCTGGTTCCCCAAGAGTCAACTTAAAGGGTAAATTTGTTCCTGTCAATGGAACTGCTTTGATCGATACTTGCTTTGCTTCAAGACACCCAGAATCCCCAGCTTGGTACCCAGGTAATCCAGTTCATGGATCCAATTGGGCCAAATTTGAAGTCGAAGACGTTTATATCGTTGGTGGCTTTGGTGATGCTGCCTACATTGGTAGCATCCCAGTTGAAGAATATCTTGCTGCTGAAACCTTAGATGATGATGAACTAAACAAGCTATTGAATTTTGAACACGAAATTGCTCATGAAACTGAAGGTTGGTTCTCTTCAATTTTCTCTTCTGTTTCTAATTTACTAACTGGTGAATCCGAAGAAACTCCAGTTGATGATCCAGACTACTGGAAACATTTTGGTAAGGATCAAAAGAAACACTGGAAGCATTTCGGTAAAGATCAAAAGAAGAAATGGACTCCAAAGACCCCAGAAGATGATGATGATGAGTCAATGGAAGTTTTCGAAATAGAAGATCCAGATACTTATTGGAAACATTACGGTAAGCAACAAAGAAAATACTGGAAGCATTTCGGTAAAGAACAAAGAAAGAAATATGCTCCAAAGGCTCCAGAAGATGATGATGATGATGAGTCAATGGAAGTTTCTGAAATAGAAGATCCAGATACTTATTGGAAACATTACGGTAAGCAACAAAGAAAATACTGGAAGCATTTCGGTAAAGAACAAAGAAAGAAATA
>JAKTQZ010000017.1:0-244429 GCA_030579435.1 Ogataea nitratoaversa
ACAGACATATTAGTCAAGACAAAAGGCAAACCTGGTCTGTAACGCATTGAAACGTCATGGAACTCAATCTTACCATGTTCAGGCCAAGTTGGAGGAGGAGATGGTTTATTATGAGGGGTATAATAATCTGCTTCTTGTACCAAGTCCACTGCATATTCACATAGTCTTTCCACTGAACTTAAATTCTGTTCAAGTTGGCCCAATGCTCTAGCTGAGCTAATTAATTGCATGCTAATCAAAACTAAATAGGAGACCAACAAACCTGATGATGCTGCACTAATTGAAAAAACGCCAGCCACACAAAGTAAAGAAATAAGCAAATTGACTAATGAAGAAATAACGTGTAAATGGACAGCTAACCATCTTTGTAAAGAGTTGTTCAAAAAATATGACTCATTCATTTTGTTAATAAAACCGGAATTTTTATTAAGAAATAGTGTGGTGTTTCCATAGAGCTTAATAGTTTCTAGACCCTGTAAAACTTCATCAAAATTAGAGTAAACAAAAGATCTTTGAATACCTTCAATTCTTTTCACTTCTCTTGATGATGCCTGATAAAATGAAAATACAGCAATGGTAATCAATATAATGAATGGTGCACAAATGGCAAAATATGGCATAAATATAGCACACATGATATAAATTCCCAAAAGAGTACTTATACCATAAAATATAGTTCTGCATTGTTCTTCAATTTCGTTATCCAACACATCTGTATCTTTGGTAAATCTGTTCAAAATACGTCCCATTGGTGTGGTATCAAAATACGACATAGGAGCATGCAAGATCCTTTGTAATGCTTTGATATTCAACTCCTTTGACGCATTGTTACAAATATAAACAATGGTGCAAAACTGCCAAGTTGTACAAATGAAATATAAGAATGTGAACATCACGTAAATTCCTATGTAAAAACCATCTGATCTGTGTGGGAACTTCTTTGATGTCCAAAATGATAACCAAACATTTTGGAAAAGCATAGTGAAAGCAGAAAGGACCAAACTTGTAATATACAAACCAACCATTACTGGAACACCAAGCTTTCCACAACCAGCCTTTAGGTACTCTGCGACCATTTTTAAAGAAATACCATTAGTCTGTCTCAACTCGGCATGAATCAATCTACCATGTTCTTTCTCATATTCTCTCTTGGTAGTCTGTTTCTTAACTAACTTAACTTCTTCTTCAAAATCAGAATCTTCATCCAAAAACTTCTCAACTTCCTCCTCTTCCCTCTTCTCCCCCTCTTGTTGGTACTCCATCAAGTTAGAGAACAGAGCATTTCTGTTCAATAACTCATCTTGTGTCCCGATATCAATTGTACCATCACCGTTCAAAAAGATTATTCTATCGGCAGACCCAATTAACGAAAGCTGATGAGTTGCTAAGACTCTAGTCTTTTCCTTCAATAGGCCAAGAATGCATTCGTCCATAATGTGCTTACCAACTTTAGCATCAACCGCACTCAATACATCATCAAGCAAGATGATATTACGATCGGAGGATCCATATACAGCATAGACAGCTCTGGCAAGATTGATTCTGGCCTTTTGACCACCTGACAAATTCACACCTCTTTCTCCAATTTCGGTCTCATCCCCAGCAGGTAAAATTTCTAAATCACTTTCTAAAGCACAGCTTTTGATCACAGTCTTGTAAAGATTTTCATTGAATGATTTACCAAAAGTGATATTTTCTTTTACTGTGGCATTTTGAATCCAAGGAACAGAGCATAGTAACAACTTACCGGATATCTCAACGGAGCCAGAAGTCCTAGACATAGAACCATTCAGTGCCGATAAAAGGGATGATTTACCTGATCCAATACTTCCTGTAACAACAACAAATTCGCCATGTTTGATGTTCAAATCAATGTTATGTAACCCAGTGAATGTGACAACTTCATTCGATGAATCGGGATCTTCTCCACTAGGTTTTATATCTTGCGTCGAATCCTCAATAGTTTCCCAGTTGAACTCACAGTCTTTAACCTTTATTGCATCTAACTGTAAATTAAGTGGTAATTGATGATATTCTAAGTCAGGCTGTTCTTCAGGTGCCAATAGGTAGTCTTGAACTCTTTTACAAGCAATATAAGCATCCGAGCTTGTACTCAAGGCATATGGCAATAATGTGATATGACTGGTTAAAATATTGAACAAACTTAAAGAGGCAAAAATATTTGATGAATTTCCAATCTTACTTTTGTTGTATCCATAAATTGATAAAAACCCAACCATAGAAGACATACCGGACAATCCTGTAGCCAATGCTGAAACAGCGTTTCTTAAAAATTGAATCTTGAGTATAACGTTCATTTCCTTGCGTCTGACTTTGAAAATGAGCTTGGAATATGGGTTTTCCCATGAGTAATATTTGATAATTTTCATACTGTTTAACAACTCTCTCACGTATTTAACTCTAGAATCGGTAAAAACATTAGCACCTCTTCTCCATGCCATCAAAGGTTTTGTAGCTGCAACAATAACTGCCGTCATCAAAATAAAAAAGGCAATACCTCCCAAGGCAGGACCTCCCAAGTTAATGGTCAACAACACAATGGTCAAGCCAAGTCCAACAGGTAGCAATAATATTGTAGGAAAGAAGGTTGCAGCTAGATCAATCTTTGATAAATCTGTACCCATGAATGAAGTAATAACAGATGGAGTGAATATTTGCTTTGACTCTCTATCCAGTTTGAAGGACTTGTCTAACAAAAGTTTGGTCATTAATCCTTTAACTTCACAACCAACAAATCCTGCATCGTGGAAGTAGTGAGCCATTCCAAGTCCTGAAAGCATAACAAGAGCAGCTATACCAACAGCATATCCAAAACCCTTGTTACCGACATCCAAGCCCAATGCTTTGTTATGAATATATTTGATTGTAGCTCTGAGTAACAATGGATTTAAGCCCATCGATATATCACCAACTGCCTTATAAAACACGGCTAGGGAGTATTCATATTTGAAAGTTTCAAATAATGAGCTTAAAACAAGTGTAGGCGGGTACTCAAAATCTCCTAATTCGTTGTGAGTTATATACTTCAGGCGGTTCTCGGCTGTATCTTCTAAAGATTTTCTCTTTAGGTATTTTTGTTCTATCTTATTTGTTCTTGATTTGAAAGATTTTCCAAACTTTTCGGCCATTACTTCAACATCATAATCTGTCCCTTTACTAACGATAAAAAGATCTTCTGCTTCTAGTGTTCTCTTATAACCAATTTTCATTATGGGGAGACACCAAGTAAAAAATGCCTCACTGAAAACATTTCTAGATCTGAATGGATATGGAATTCTATCTTCCTCGGCTGTGATAGGAGGAATTGACTTGTCCCATAAAAGGAAAGTGAAGAATCTCTTTTGGGGTTTGATTCTAGGATCAATATCAGCGAACAATTCAAGATCATCAGACAATGAATTTTTGGGATCTGTATCGTAATGCATCTTTCTCTTGGTAATTCCTCCATTACTGTTTACCTGTGATCTAGTATCCGAAGATGAGCTGAATTGTGATGATGACATGCTGATGTTATTTACTCTTCTTAAGCTATTGTAATCTCATATATGATTCAATTTGCATAGCGCTTTGTGTTTTGTGCTTAAAACCTTCAGTATAGAACGATAAAGATACAGACACATTACACATTACATAGTACATAGTACATACTATATGAAAATGTTTTCTCATTAAGTTATCTCCAACGTTTTTTTTTTTTTTTGTGCATCTCGGCAATTTAATCAACAGTTGGATGCCATCCGCTATTTTTCATGCCAAGAGTCGCAGGCGGAATTAACGTTTTAAGTAAATATTCACCACAGCTCGCAAAAATGAAGCCACACCGAAAGCGGAAGAATAAGGCTATAGTAAAGGGATCTTTAATTGATAAATCCTGATAAAGCGATTCCCGGAGATTTGGGGCTGTGCATCTCAACCGGATCTTGATCTTGGCTGAGATTGGATTGGTTTGGATTTCATGAAGTTTGCTAATAAGTTTGTTTAATATTAGAAGGAAATTACAAGATATAAGACTATAAACATTACAAGTGCTTGAATTAGAGGCGGCTGTTGACAGCTAGTCACCCTACTCTTCTTTCCATTTTCCAAACTTCTTGTAATCCTCGTATAAGTTCTTGAAAATAACTCTACGATGCTGATCCAAACTCACGTTGATATAGTTTAATTCGTTCAAAGTTAAGATGTCAAAAATGAGAAACAACGAGGTGTTTAGCAAATCTCTTGACTCACTATTCAATTGATAAAGAAGGTAGTATCTGGTGTAATTGAATACAAGGACCGGTAAAGCCTTTCTCAATTGAGATTTTAATATGGATAAAGCTGATGTTAACGATGCAGAGTCGTTTTTGTTGGAAGAAGAAACATTGGAAGTGTGATGACGTTGATTCGGTATAGAATTTACTGGTGGTTCACACAAGTTATTCATTAGTCTTTGAAAAGCAGATGCAAGCTCATTTGAGTTGGAAGTGATGATGGAAATAACTGAATCCTCCTTGTTTTTCTGGAATAAGCATTCCATCATGGGGATAAATGACGATATTAATAAATTCAATCTATTGGTAAATCTATATCTTTGGAATAAAAGACAATTTGAGATAATCTGAGAAACTTGTATATAGATATCCGTTATTGTATCCTTTTGAGGAGCGTAACTAGAGTCTAATTTCAAAATTAAAAATGTCACTTTATTAGCAAAACTGATAATCATTTCAATTGAGTATTGGGTTAATGCCCAATTCTTGTTGGAAATTAGTTGTTTAATCGCTTTAACTAGATGAAGCAGGATACTCAAATCCTTAGACAGTTCTAAGTTTTCAATTGCCAACACAGCAGAGATGGAACTCGTAGTGAAATGCTGGACCGGATTTGACGACCCATCTTCCAATGGTTTTTGACTATTGCTCAAAAGTAGTCCTAAAATTTCAACAAGAGAACATATGTTTCCGGAATCTTCATCAACTGTTTCAAGTGATTTCAAAACTAGTTCCCATGATGCATAGAAGGACTTTGGGTTGGTTTCTGCAACTTTTGTAAAGTAATAATCTAAACTTTCTACATTAACTGAGGAAGAGTCTAAATTGATAAACAGAGCCATCACAAACTGTGGTTCATAATAATCGAAAAAGCTGCAGACCAATTTGAATAAATCTTGAGAGAGTGATACATCATCCTTAGAAATGGCCCCCAACAATTTGACAATCTGGTGGCATTCGGTACTCGATAAGCTATCTCCATTCAAACGCTTGATTTCAGAAAGAGTACTCAATAACCAACTCACGTCCAAAGTTTTTAGATATTCGGGCTTCTTTGAGGAAAGTTCGGAAAGTATCCTCAAGCAGGCAGTACCCAGATTGTTGACTAAGTCATGTTGCTGAGACAATGATGCGTTATTTGACTTGCTCCATTTACTTTGTGCTCTAATCCAGCATAATGAAGTATTTAGAACCGGGGAGTTGCTGATACTATCGGTTGCTTTGACTGATGATATACGTGATATCAGCAAATCAAATGCGGTAGAAATGAAGTGAGCACTAGATTTATCAGAAGACGACTGTTTTAGGTGTAGTGTGCAAATGCTCTCAATCACATCAAGGGATACAATCAAAACTTGTCTACTTGAAAATGATTCAAAAAGAGTAAATATAGCTTTGAAATCAGTTTCAATCTTTGATTTGAAAGTAGGTTGCTCTAATATGTGCAATATAAGATTTCGAGAATTCAAATGGTCCTCTTCACTAGCTGTATGTGTGGTGGCAATAGTATACAAGACATTGATGATTTGCTCACGCTGCTGTTTTGTAAAGCACTGAACTGGAATTGACGTTATGTTAATCAAATATATTGTGTCCCTGTTTTTGAAACGTGTGATCAATTCATCAATAATGGCGTGGATTAGATTGGCCTGTTCGTGAACAAAACAGTTCGACAAAACTTCAATCACTAGCTCACGTGAAGAACTAGCTACCAACTCATGAACAAGAGCTTCAATCTGATCGGCACTAAGGAGGTAATTGAGCAATGCGTGCCATCTATTAAACAAAATTCTCTTAAACTCCAGAGATGCGTCGCTGAAGAATTCAACAACATTGTTTTCAAATTCGTTTGTTGATAAGCTAGGTTTTTGTTCTAAAATCCTAAAAATTGTTAAGTAATAATACTCCAATTTCACAAATTTATTACTGTTGATCAACTTTTCAAATTCCACGTTTTCCGCTTTTAGTTCACTATAATCGTAAAGCATCACGACAATGGACTTTAATTTCCATGACTCTTCCTCATTCGACTCCTTGTCGGCCTTAAAAATGTGTAACAAAGTGGGTTTCAATTTTACGATATTTGAAATTAAGGATTTATTAATGGCACTATGGATGGACCCTGTCACACCTTCTAACAGACCGAGTGCAATCGATCTAAGAGCGATCAAATTGGCCCTGGAGTGACTGGACAGGTCTGCAACAAGCTGTTCAGTTAATCTTGTTAATTGGACTTGGGACAATAAAACGACATTTTTCGAAATCTCCTCTATAAATATATCAGATGTGATTATATTGTTGCTGTCATTATTGATTTGTGAGATATATTTCTTCCAGATTTCAAAAAAGTCAGCTATTTCTCTCGATCGCACATAACAGTTGAACAACGACTTTGCAAGCTTCAGTTCTTCCTGTGGATCTTGAGTAGAAGACATCAAGTGTTTCATTATCTTATCGGTAAATTTGAACCCAACTTCTGCATTCCTTTCCATCGATCGAATAACTACATTCAGATCGACCTTATCTTGATTTAACGAAGATTCAACGAGGGGAGCCAAGAATGTGGTCGACAAAGTTTTGTTCATATTGGTAATCTCAGAAAGCAACGAGCCTGAAATAGAAGGGAATTTTGCCGTCATCTCTGTGAATATTTTCTCCAATTCTGTAATATCAGTCTTCGTAATACATTGCTTGAAAAGGTAGACGATTGAATCAGAACTCACATTCCTTTGTATGAATGCTTTTTGAACAAAAAACCCAATATTCTCGGATAGGCTGGGTAGGTTTTGTTTTCTGAATAATACTTCTTGGACAATATTTTCAAGGTGACTCTTTTCAACGCTTTTCTTGATCTCGAATTCTTCAATCAAAATCAAAATTTCTGGTAAACATGATACACAAAAACTGGAAACGTTTTTATTGCTGTATCTGATAGTATTTGTATTTGCAAGTTTGAATATCTGGTATACAACGGAGACAATTTTTCCATGTAACTGTATTGAGTACTGCTGTAGATTGTGAGACGATAGTTGCAATAGGGAAGATATTATGGTAACACTTTGATCATTGGTAAAGACTAGCTTGGAACTGTTTAGAGAGAGTTGAATACAGTCCACAAAACTTTCCACCAAGTCATGGTCATTAGATAATGACTTGCTTTCAATATCAGTCAATGCTGATGCAACTATATCGTTAAGTTTTACGTTATTCAATATTTTAAATCTAACTGAAACCAAATCATTGCTCTTATTGAAGCTCAACCAAACTGCCCTGAAAAGTTTCCAAGCGAGTTTGTCTGTTCTAAAACTTGAGGACTTCTGGTTTGCTAATCTGTCACATATAAGTTCAAAAACGAACTTCTCCTTATTTGGTAAATTCAGATTGGAAACATTGTTGTTTATGAGATCGAATGAAGTACTGTAAATCTGATCAATGGTGGTTGATTTATTTCTTAAAAATCTTGTGATACCTTCAGTTGTGCTGAGATTCGGACCATTGTTGGTCTCTTTTTGGTTTTTCGCTAGAACCACCATCTGCAACTTATCAACCTACGGTTATTTTAGGCTTTTTATCCAAAACAAACTCTTTAAAATGAAAAATTCAGCTTCCTGTGTTCAACACTTTTCACAATTAAAATAGAACAGGAATAGACATAAAAATAAAAATATTTTTGAAAAGTCGTGCAGTTTACTAATTACACTAATATGAAATGACAGACTAAATTTTCCTTGTCTATTATTTTTGTAAACAACTGAATCCATCGGTTTCATGTCAGAGAAACAGAGAGTTACAAATTGAAAAAACGAGGTTGATACATTATCTTTAAGTTGATATTGAGTGCCTAGAGAGCAAGTAGGCAACTAGGAGGCTGGAACACTTAACAAATATGGCTACTTTCAATTTTGGGTCCACGAGCACAGGCCCTACATTTAATTCTTTTGGTGCGAACAACAACTACAAGAATGGTGGATTTTTTCCTACAGATTCGAAAAAATTTGAAGAAGATGATAACAACTCGGATCATCAGTCAATGGAGGAGATTATAATACCATCTAAATATGACATGTATGACGATGACCCAGTCGATGAACAGCAAAGAGAACAAGGCATAGATCAATTTGAAATCGATGAAAGAACTCAACTACCTATAACTTATCTACCATATAATGAAGGCCCAATATTGAAAAGTGATCTAAGCTGGTTGAAAAATGGACGAAAACTAAAGTTTGCATTAGATAAAACCAACGAGTCTGGTGTACTATTTCTCTCTTCATCAACAGAAAACACCAGAGAGACGGCACAGGTAAGGGCAATCCAGGAAAGAGAAGAGAAACTCTATCCTTTTGATCTTTCTACAAACTTAGACAGCTCAGAGGAGTATATCCAATTTTTGAACACCACATATCAAGAATTTGAACCGTTGTTATCAAGTCAGTCATATAAAAATTACTACAACCACGATGAAGACGACGAATTGAATATTGGATTAGCGAACAAAATTAAAGAAAGCTCATTAGAGAAAAAGAAGACATTACAGAGATTAGTGAACACGACAGTTTCGAATTTATCTAGTTTAATAACAACTGGATTGAACAATGGGGCATCAGATGAAAATGAAGAAGTGTTTCTATTCAATTATGAAGAGTTATTAAATGTGCTCAACTTGCTAAATGCATTATATTTTTCCGACGAAGATGAAAGAATAGTATTGTTCTGTATGTGGGTTAACAGAGCGAATATACAGCCCGATGAAAGATTAGCAAATGAAGCTTTGACACTAGATGAGAATCCACACTCAAATTTTTTGTTCTGGTCGACGTATTTGAAGAAATTGATACTTAGAGGTTACTTCGAAGAAGCATTATATGCACTAGAAAGAAGTAATTATATACAGTTACGTGAAACGGATCAAAATATGTATCAATTGATTCAAGATTTCAAGTCTTTATTGCAGAATTATAACGCTGTTGAATTCTCAACGAATCATAGATCATTCTTGCAATGGAAACAAACAATGGTTAGATTGCGTGAATATTCACAACGTCTAGAGTACAAGAATATGGGTGTTGCTACCGAATTGATAGAACTGATTTCAATAATGACCGGTTATTCAACTTCTATTTTGGCCAATTCAACGACATGGTACGAATCGTTTTTAGCACATTACTTATATCAATTACCATCACCCAAATTGATACAACAATATGTCGAAGTCTCGCTAGCAAAGCTACCGTTAGATCAAACAAATTCCTGGGAATCGATTTGCCTGGATTTGTTTGAAGGAAAGTTTTTGACTGTGATTTCTTCTTTGGAAACTTTAGACCAATCAATAGCCACATATATTGCCATATTAGTGGAGGCATCGGGATTATTGACAAGCTATCAATCAATTACGGAATCCTCCTCATCACATTTAACTGCTACGATTGACAGAATGTTAGAAGATTTGTCTTTTTCATATATGAATAATCAAAGACTGTTCCCAGTTGGTGTTGGTATTTCGATCAAGTTAAACACCCCTAGAACTAGAGAAATTATATCTGAATTGTTACCTAGTTATCAAATCAAAAACAATGATGATTTTGAATGGTGTTTATCAATATGTGCCAAGTTGAAATTGAATCAAACTGCAATAAAGATATTCAAGACACAAGGTAATAAATTAGTTTCACAGGGTTATTTGTATGAAGCGTTATACTGTTTTGCGGAATCCGGTGATTATGCAAAATTGATTAACTTATCATGGACATTATTTGAGAACCTGTTGATCAATGGTGATTATCAAGATGACTTGTTAATCTCTAAGATAGAATCGAATGAGATCAAGAATCCAATACTGAGACAATCTTTAAGCCCATTTGTTTTACTTTATCAATTTTTAACATCAGCATCGTCACCAACTATCACTGAAGAAACAATCAAGTTTGACAAGATTTTCAAATTGCTGAATTTCAAATACCTACCAAAGCATTATACGGTGGTGTTGCTACTAATATTGAAACCTTACCTGAACAAGAGGCTATTCCAATTTTCAGACTTGATTGAAATCATAAAAGTATTGAATGGTTTTGAAAAAAGCTTAAAGAAGAACGAAGATACTGTTTCTAAATCTATGTCTATTTATGAATTGGCTTCGACCAAATTGAGAGGTGAGAACGGTGACAATCCTTTTGATTGGAGAAACCAGAAATCTTTACCTAAGACAGTTTGGTCATTGATCATGTTGTTTAGGAAAGAGATTAGTTTCGAAATCAGTTTTAACTTCTTGGAGTCGCATTAATTAACCCTGTCGATGGGCTATGTTTTCAATGCTCCCTCACACGTTCAGATATATAGACCATAAAGGTTAACTAACTAAACATTAACCCAATATAGTATGTAAACATAACTATAAGCATATCATAAAACATTTATTTCAATTTGTAACAAATAACTCAAAATAAATCTAGTGTAGTTTATGGTAGTCAATCATCGATTTTCAATAGTAACCGTTTTAGATCATCAGCCGCGGCGCACATTGCATTGTGCAGTGTGCACATAATAAAACTATAAAGTCACTATGACCGTCAACTTTTGGCGAAGGAAATTTTCTTATCTGAGAGATTCGTGTCAATTTTTGGAAGTATGAACGACTTGATAAAAAGAGTTTGTTTTGAACTGATATGTGTATCTGTTGTCAGTATAAGGAAATAATATCTAAATACATAAGTTCCAGTATAGCACAAAAATGAGTCAAGCCACTGAATACGAAAACGTGATCCGTTTGAAACAAACAAATCAATTAAAATGTTTATATACGTAAGTATAATTAATTACCCTAACGTTCATCAACTTCGAGTGAATGTTTCCATTTCTTTTCTGAACCATGTCCTAATATTTTTTTTTTATCAATATTTTAGTATTATTCGTGATCAAAACACAAGACGTGGGGACTTTGTCTTTTACTCTGATAGAATCATCAGATTATTAGTTGAAGAAGGTTTGAATCAATTGCCAGTTGAACCAGCAGCTGTCCAAACTCCATTGGGTATCACTTACGATGGCCACAAATTTCTAGGAAAAATTTGTGGTGTTTCCATTATTAGAGCAGGTGAATCAATGGAACAAGGTTTAAGAGACTGTTGCCGTTCCGTCAGATTAGGTAAGATCTTGATTCAAAGAGATGAAGAAACAGCACTACCTAAATTATTTTACGTTAAATTGCCTACTGATATCCAAGAAAGATATGTTTTTTTGTTGGATCCACTATTAGCTACGGGAGGCTCGGCATCTATGGCTGTTGACGTCTTGTTACAGAAAGGTGTTAAAGAGGAAAGAATTTTATTCTTGAATGTCCTTGCTAGTCCTGAAGGGATTAAGGTGTTCCAAGACAAGTATCCAAAGATCAAAGTAATTACTGGTATGGTTGATGAAGGATTGGATGACAAAAAATTCGTCGTCCCTGGTTTAGGCGATTTCGGTGACAGATACTACTGTATTTAATCCAGATATTGATAGATAAACGCATGAATTGATATAAACTCAATAAATTTGAGTTTCATTTCCTTTAAACATAGCATACAATACACCTGGTAACGTTCATACGTTAAGCATCTTATTGTCTTGTTTCGTCATGAAAGTAGTAGTAGTAGAAGAACCAGTAAGAAGTTGGTTGCTAACCTGTCTCGCCGAGAAACAACGACAGGTACACTTCTCTGCACCTCTGCACCTCTGCACCTCGACACGAGAAACTTTATCTAATATGTAAACACACTGAAATGGATCAAGCTCCACCACCCTTTAAAGATAAGTTAAATAATTCATGTACATTCAAAATATATATACCAGCAGAAAAACATCATAAGACTAGACATATTATATAATACATGTCTCATGACCAACTATGGAAATAGATGAGATATATAATCAACCAGTCGTGATAGATAATGGATCTGGGATTATTAGATCTGGATTTGCAGGAGATGAAAAACCTAAAATCAATTATTCCAATATAATAGGAAGACCCAAATATACTAAACTAATGCCATCTTCTATCTCAGAAACTGACTCTTTTATAGGATCAAAAGCACAACAATATAGAGGCTTATTGAAACTGACATACCCTATCAAGAATGGTGTAGTAGAAGATTGGTCATCAATGGAAGTTATTTGGAACCATGTTTTTTCAGAATTACAGATTAAAACAGATCAGCATCCTTTATTGATCACAGAGCAACCGTTGAATCCTCGTCGAAACAGAAACACGATGAGTGAACTGTTATTTGAAACCTTTGATTTCCCCACTTTATACATTAGTATTCCACAAGTCTTGTCATTATACTCATCAGGACGGACCACTGGTGTAGTATTAGATTCCGGTGATGGAGTCACAAGCGTGGTACCGATATATGAAGGGTTTGCAATCCCGGGATCAATAAAAAGGGTGAACTTGGCAGGAAGAGCAATAACAGAACAGGTTCAAACGATGCTGATTAGACAAGGATACTTTTTGACCACATCAGCCGAGTTCGAAATAGTGAGGAGTTTTAAAGAGCGATTATGTTACGTTAATCCATCAATTAATGCTGGCATTAATGAAAATGTTGGTGAAGTGAGGGAGTTCAAATTACCTGATGGGAAAATAGTCAAGATTGAAGATGACAAGCTGACTGGCCCTGCTGAAATATTATTCAGACCAGATTCCTGCGGATTCGAATCAACATCTGTTTCTGATCTATTGAGAAACTCGATACTTAAAACAGATACAGACCTTCGAGCACAATTGTTCCAAAATATAGTTCTTTCGGGTGGTTCGACACTATTTCGTAATTTTGGTCCTCGTTTATTAAATGAATTGAAACAACATGAGAAATCTATTAAATTGAAAATATTTGCCTTTCCTGAACGGAAAGTTAGTTGTTTTGTTGGTGGATCGATTTTAGCAAGTTTGAGTACTTTTAAAAACATTTGGATTACTAAAGCAGAGTATCAGGAAAATCCTGATATTGTTCATATTAGATGCTTGTAAGTATGGTTAATGGGCCACCAAAGAAACAACTCATATATCCATATATATATTCACTGGAAATTGCTAGCAAACTGATATGTGTTTGAATCAGTCCACAGCTGCCATCAATTTACTAATGATATTACACTTCTTCCTCACTACAACGACTTATATGCTGTTGCTTTGGCCACGGATTTGAAGCATAAGTCGAGATTGATTGTGTTTATGCCTCCCAGGAACCAAGCCTCATGACTTCACTACAGATACAGCTTACGATTTTACGATTCTACTACTTTTATTGATCCCGAGATAAAAGAGAACATTCAAATAACCTTCTAGTTAGTTTCCTTTACGATATAGCACCAGATAGGTTTGTTTCAATGATGTGATACACCAAATCAATGGAACATTTCCCACTTTACAACTTGCAACTTATTAACTAATAATCGTGTCACAAAAGTGAAGATCAAGAACTGATTTACTTTACTTCATGACATAGTGATATATATATATATATAAACTAACAGATATAATACATTGATTAACAAATCAAACCCAGTAAAACAAACAAAGAAGTGGAAAAAAAGTAAAGAAACAAAAGAGTAAAAGGCTCAGTAAATAAATAACAATAAAATACACAAAAGACTAAATAAACAAGCAGCCGTAAAAAAAAAGTAAAAAAAACGCTAAAACATTAGGTAAAAAAGACAATAGAAAACACACAGAAGACCCCTGTAATTTGAAGATATATAAAATTGATAGAAGAAAAAAAAAAAATATTAAATGTGTGGAAAACAAAACACACTGACCCGTAATATCCCCTTAAAATTATCACCATGATACTTCAATTGTTGTTGTAGATGAATTGATACAGTATGAATGCCCAACAATTCACTTGCCAAGGATGGACGATGGACACATACCAATCAACGAATATCAATGATGACGATCATCATCATCATGCTTGATAGTACATATATCAATTCCAAATATCTCATTCGTTGAATAACTTTTGACCCCTCTATCTTCACCACTATTCAAAGTGGTTGACGGTAATTGCAATCCATTACCTGAGTTTGAAATCGAAGCCACTAATTCATTAGTCAATTTTCTCTTTTTTATTGGTGCTATAGGAGACCCGTAAATTGACCTATATGTGATCTCATCATACTCTTGATATGAACTCGTTGATGCTGCTTTGTTTGTTATTGGAGAAGTATAGAAGTCATCAAGATAAGACGGAGAATTCCAGAGTTTTTTGATAATTGATGATCCTGTTGTTGCTATCGGTGTTCTCAGGAAATTTGAAGGAGTTTTGAACTTAGGAACAGGTTGGAGTTGTGCAGTTTGTAATTGGGATAAGTGTTGATTTTGCGGCAGTATAACAGATGATGTAGTATTATTTGTTGTTGAAGTGGAGGAGTGTACATTTTTATGAATTAGCTGTAGTGATGGCTGAACAGATTGCTGATTTTGTTGACTTGGGGTTAATGGTTCTAATAATGGTCCAGGCTCTTCAATCTTAAGAGGAGATAGTTCCAGAGTTGATTTGCAATTAAATGACGAAGTGAATGGTATACCTTTAGAGGCGAAGATAGGAAAATTTGGAGATTCATGATAAAATGATGAATTTTCTGGTGTATTTTGTAAAGTGAATACAATTTGATGTTCATTGTTCGTTGATGATGATCCCCATAGTGTTGATATACCCGATTCAAAAACATTATTAGTGGAAAAATTCCGACTTGAATTTTGACGATTGTGGTAGTATGACTGTTGACGAATAGGAGTTTTGTGAGTATCGTCATTCTTTGAAGGTTCATAATTGAAATTCTTGTTCTCACTATCCTTGATTGGTTGCTTTTGATTTTCTTTGTTATCATCATCATCCTCGTCATCATCATCCTCTTCATCTTCATCTTCATCGTCATTTTCATCATCATCATCGTCATCTTCGTCCTCGTCTACTTCGTCCTCATCATGTTTAGGCATCAAAGTAGATAAAGTATTAGCTCTGTTCAAAGTAGGAACAGCAAATATATTGTTATCATCAGAGACAGGATTGTGCGAAGCAGATTTAATAGCCAAACTTGGTTTGGAAATAGATTTTGATCTTTGATCAGGATTCAAATGTTTAATGACATAAAATTGGTATTCGAACCCGTCAACAATTTTCCAGAAATGACCTTTACCATCCTTATATTTTTCAGTCTTTGTAAAAGATTTATTCAGCGATAAATTATGTCTAATTGAATTTTGCCAACCAACTTCACCTTTCTTATAATATTGAAATTTATCTGAAATCCACATGTAAATTTGAGATAATGTTAGTTTTCTATCAGGAGCTCTTAATATTGCCATACCAATTAAACTAGCATAAGAAAATGGAGGCTTTTGACTTGATTCATATATTATATCAGGCAGTTCATGGGGAGGAGGAATTTGAATGTTCTGAGGACCTTTCAACCTTCTTGGTTTTCTATTTGATGGGTCTACTGATTTAGATAAAGGTAATAAGCCAGTCAATAATGAACCTGATGAAGATTTATTAGAATCTGAATCGAATTTAGGGGCAGGTGGAGGAGATGGATGAGCTTTCAACATTCTTTTTTTAGATGGTGTGGTTTTTTTCATAGATCCAATTGACTCTTGATCTTCAACTTGTTCTTCTTCGATATCGCTATTAATACATGGAAGTTTTCTTCGTTCTTTGTGCATATCATCATCTTGCTTCACTTGAGGGGAAGAGAATTCAGGAGAAAGTAGTCCATTATGCTTGATCAATGAGCCACTCATATTTCCATCTTTTTTAGAAATGTTCCTTAATACTGAATGAGGAGGAGTCTTCAATTCGAATGATCTATTAGTTGGGCTAATTATATTAGCAGGGGGTAATAATTCTTGTTTCATTTTAGTGTAGCCTCACTCTCTATGTGTATTTGAAGAGATCTTGTTATGTTTGTTCGTGGTTGCTTTCCAAACGCTGCCAGTATCGGTACAGCTAACGAGATAATTCAACTCAAGACGAGACAAAAGGATACAATCAGGATGAAGAGAATCTCAAGTCGTTAGGGGAAAGAGAGAAATAGTTAAACGTTTGTGAATTAGCAGGTGGGTGGTTAGTGATGAATCCAAAATTGTATTAGAAAGATGGTATCAGGATTCGTAACTGGTATATCCTATCCTGCTCTAAAGTTGAATGGGTGTTGTTAATGAAGAGTAATAAAAAATAAAAACTCGGGAAGGTATAATAAATGATTGGTTGCTAGAAAGATAGAAAGTATTGTGATGAATTTTAAAAGACCAGAAAATATTGCACGATTAAAACTTAAAGTACCCATAAAGGTGAGGAAGAGGGAAAAAAGAGAAGCTAATTTCAGGTTACCATAGATTGAAGATCAAAATTAAATTAAATGGGAACAAAGGAGGGTGTTCTATAAGACTTTTGCTCTTTAATTTAAAAATAAACGCGTTGTCAAATTTTTTTTTTAAAGTTGCGGCGATCCTAGTATTACCATTTTGGGATTAAAGCGGCTCTTTAGAAGCGCGTTCATCTGCATCACGTGTTTAAAAGCAGCAGATCTGTCTGTTGTTTATGTAACGCGGTGCGAGGTGTTGAATGCATAATTTTATTATTTATATGATAACGGTGTACAGGTGTTGTGTTGTGTTGTTAACAAACAGATAGTCAGCCAGCCAGCCAGCCATGTATATAATATGTGCATTGTGGATTAGGGGTTGGGGTGGGGGGAGGGCGGTTGTGGTCATTTTAAGGATTACCTACTGGACGGGTTACAGTTTGAATTTTTGATTTGTGAATATCAGTTATATATACTTAATGATGAGTATCAATTAAATGTATTGTAGTTTCTTCTTAAAATCATCTGGCAGGAATCAATCTAATTAAAAATAAAAAGAAAAAGAAGGCAATTAAAATCATTCCTGTAACTCTAATATAAAACCAAATACTTAATTTCCCTTCTTTGTGATATTTTGATAATAATTGGTTAACTTTATCAAATCTCCCAGAAGATTGTTCAAAACTTTCCGTAGCTTCTTTCAATATCCCTGCATCATGTTTCATCATTTCTTGAAATTGATGAGCTTGTTGTTTGAGTGTTGAAACCATAGATGGAAGAGAATCAATTAATTCTTGTTGAAAGTTGTCATGATAGTTGTTTGTTTCTTCAATTGTTTGAATTGAGTCTAGTTGAGATGGAGTGTTTTTCGTTGATAATAAACGTTTTCTTAGCGTGTCAATGGATTCGTCTTCTATCTCTTTGACTTGTAATTCCGATTCATCGGATTTTCTTTGACTTGCTTCATTATTATTCTCTTTCCGCTCTCTTCGAAGAATCTCTAATCGTTGTAATTCTTTTTCATTTTCATAGTTTTTCAAATTATTTGATAATTTATATTCAACTTCAAATTTCAAATCTTCTAAAGCTTTATTAGTCGAATGTAATCGACTTAATAATAAGTTATTAGATCCATTTATATTCTTGTTGTTGAAAAGTTCTCTTCTTATATAATCTAAGTTTCTGGAATGTTTATTGATTGTCATATAATTAGAAAATAATGCATTTGGTCCATCAGTTATTAGTATTGATATGTTGTCAAGTTCTGAGTCTATTTGATTAAGTATATGTGTATATGAATCAGCATTCAACTGTGTGGTCATAATTTTGAATATTTCTTTTTTTTTTTCAGTATAATCTGCAATCTCCTGTCTGTTACATTCAAAAATAGTTGATCTGGAGGTAAAAAAAAAAGAGGGTATTTTGATATAAAGGAACTTAGTGGTCTTGTCATATATATTTGGCCTTTTGTTCCAGAATTATCATAATTTTTTGTTTGTTTCTCAAATCCCAATATTGATAATTAAATTCTCTTCTCTTATATAATCGAAATATATTCGGAAGCATAACTTTAAAAGTGGCTGTGCGGTTTACGCCTTTGAGCGCTGATTCTTTGCTACTTTTTTAGTGGAGCAACAACCTCCTTATTAAAAAAAAAAAATATTTAACAAAACTTGTAGTCATATTGATAACTTATGAATGTACAGTTTTAGACTTATAATTTTATATATATAGATATATAGTTTCCAAACTACACAATAATATAATGAGAGATGAAATTAGTACTGCTTCAAAGTCACCCACGCACAAACACGATGTCGATTATGCATCGGTGGAGACAATTACAATTGGGGATAGAGTAGTTGCATTACATACGATACCCTATGAAGAAGATCTAACAACCAATAAGTATAGCAAACATGATACGACCATTTCTAATGGCAAACGAACTGTTGAATGTGAGCTTGAAGAAGATATGACAGCTTTTCAGAATGAATCGACTAATAATAGTAAAGAACATTGTAATGTTCTCAGTGACATGTCTACTGATTACATTGATTCAAATGCTTCCATTCCACTTAGTGCTGACGTATTATCAAACAATACGTCACCGGTACACGAATCTAACGCGTCCACATCTATTCATTTAGGTATACTTGCTTATCTTGCTCCAATACCAATAGTTCCTTGTGAATTATTTGAGTCGACGAGTGAAACATTTTGCAAGAATAAGCATGGCCATTTAAAAATAGAAGTGATGAGGATTCTTGATCATGAGGGATTAGCTGCATTTTATAAAGTTTGTAACAGTTCAGGTATAACCTGTCATACTAGGGATCAATGGAGGAAAGAATTAGAAGAAATCAATAATAGGAAATTTGAATTTCCTAATACTAAGATACCAGATGAAGTGAAACAAAATTGTGTTAATGTTTTACAAACAAAAGGTACAAGGTTGTATCTTGAACGTTGTAAATCTTTAGGAATTAGTAATTTGACAGGTAATAGATGGAAAAGAGAACTTGAAAAACGATTAAATACAAAATTTGAAAAGTTAGGGAAATATTCAGATGATATTAAATCGAGACATCTTGGAATTTTGAAAGAAAAAGGTACCAAGTTATTCTATCAAGCATTGAAAAAAACAGGAATCAGTAGGCAATGTGGAAGAAAATGGAAAAGAACAATGGAAGGTAAAACAACAATCAAGACTAATCCTCGATTGAAAGGGTCGAGATATCCTGATGAACTGAAATTAAATATGCTTAATGTACTTGAAAAAAAAGGTACTGAAGAATTTTTCAAAGCATGTGCAACAGAAGGGATTTCAATACCAACTAGATATAATTGGAAAAGAAGATCTCAAGAGAATCAAATTGATTCTACTACTACTAGTAGTAGTAACACTAAAGATCCTATCCCACTTTTCACTAGCACGTGGCGTGGTTCAGGTTATCTTGATAATGTTAAACAAGGATTATTAAAGATTCTTATTGAACAAGGAAGTAAAGCTTATGTTAAAGCATGTTTATCATCAAATGTTAGTAAGTCTACTAGATACACATGGAAGAAAGCAAAAGAGGTTGAATTGAATGTCAAATTTGAACCACTTGGTAATCGATGTCCAGATTATGTTAAAGAAGATTTGTTAAGTGTACTTCAACAACAAGGTACATTGTTATTTTATTATGCATGTAAAACAGTTGGGATTGGTAAAACCACTGCACATAATTGGAAAAGTACATTAGAAAAAAAATTGAATGTTAAATTTGATGTTCCAGCTGGTGGTGCTAGTTATCCTATTAGTTTAAGAAAAGAAGTTATGGAAGTTTTTAATAAATATGGGTTTGATGAATATGTTACTAGATGCTTACAAGCTGGAGTTAGTAGGACCACATATCTTCGTTGGAAGAAGCAATTTGAAGAGGATGGTAGTACTATATAGGTCGGTCGGTCCGTCCGTCCTGTGAGTGTAGGTGAAAAAAGTTATGAGAAGTAGTAGGTGTGTATTTCTTTATACAAGTATGTTGTATGAGTGTATGTTTACTTTTGATCTAATCACTTCATCGATCTATTAATTGAATATTTTTTAGTAATGATACATAAAAACATTAAATAAAGAATTTGAAATTTTCAAAATAAATAATTAAGTAAAACAATATGAAATGAGCGCTGTTTTATCTTACTACGAATATATATACAGTCCTGTGGGTTTGCAATCAATTTGTCTACCGATATATAATATAAAGGTGGATTATATATATATTATATATTAAATTAGAAATTTGAACAAAAAAACATTCACATAATGATATAAGGATACTACTATATATTCCATTTATCCTCATGTGAAACAAACTATATAATTAATCAAGACTGGATAAATGGTGCAAGATCGTATTATTGTATTATGTAATAAATTTTTCTTTGCCTTTAAGGCTTAAGGGATGATTTAATAAAAAGATAAAATCATCTTTACACCATTTAATTATTTAAATTGAATTCCCGAATTCGGGTTTGTCCATCAAATTGCACCAATTAGATGTTGTTAAAATAAGCTTACACCCAATATTTTATGGGGTATTTTATTCACTCTATAAAGATGATCTTGTCATCATCATCATTTACTTACTAGTCATTGATAAATTGTTGTATGAACAGTGTGACTTGGTTGAAGAATAAGTAATTCATGATAATAATGATTATTATTATTATCAGTATCAGTATAAACAATGGAACTGAATGGTTGGGATAAAAACACTTGTCTAATATAATAATATGTTTTGTATATTAGTATATAGTTTACTTTACTTTACTTATAGATAAACATTAACCATTTTAAGTAAGCTATCAATTACATGGCTGTGCTGTGCTGTGCTGTGCACGGGGCAAGGAGAGAAAAAAAAAAGTTTAAAAATTTCGAAAAAGAGTAGTGACCGTTTTAATTTATTTATTTATTTATTTATTGATTGATTGATTGATTGACAGGTGTGCAGAGTTAGTAAACGATAGTTAAGAATCTCCGTAAACGCATTTTCTCAATTGTTGTATTATTAGTCTGTATAAATATGTAATATATATATATACCAAGTATATTATTGAATGATGTAGTTAACATGAAACAATACTATTAATTACAATACCAATCTAGTAAACAAAACATGGAATGAAATGTCATGTCATGGCGCGCTCGCCATGACAAATTATTCTTCTCCTATTGGCCTTCTCTCCCACGCCGGGGATGATCACACAGATCCTTCCCACACGGGGTGCGCAGTGCGCACTGGCGTTGTCCCTTTCCCTTTCCCTGTCAAATAAGTCCGTCCGCTGACTGACTGACTGACCCATTTATACATTACCATCACCACATGGGAATTTTGGGTACGGGGCCGATCTTTTGCATATTAAATTTATAGATTAAGCTCATTGATTCTAATCTTCTCATGATGGATGATATATGCAGCAGTCAATTACTCTATATATTTGTATGTATGTGTATTTTTTTTTATTTTGTGTTTTTTGGGAATTCTTCTATAGGTAATATTATATATTTAATCCAAATCCCATCTTATAATTCATAATTTTTTTGATTCCATATAGAAAAAATTCTTCCTTTCTTATAAATCTCTTTCTTTTATTGTATTTTATTTTCTTTATTTAGATCAGGATCAGGATCAATCTATCTTTTATATATATATATACACACACATACACATACACATATACATATATCAGAAGAAATGTTATCTGTTTCAAGAAATACCACTAGATTGCCTCGTGTTGTTGCATCCCGTGGTTTAGCAACCGTTTCTGGTTTAACAAAAGATTCCAAAGTTTTACAAAATTTGTTAGAAACTTCCAATTTCTTAGCCTATAAGAAACAATTAGAAAATGTCAACATTGTTAGAGAAAGATTAGGTAGACCATTAACATACGCAGAAAAATTATTATATGGTCATTTAGATGATCCTCATGGACAAGATATTGAAAGAGGTGTTTCTTATTTGAAATTAAGACCTGATAGAGTTGCTTGTCAAGATGCTACTGCTCAAATGGCAATCTTACAATTCATGTCTGCAGGTTTAGATTCTGTTCAAACACCAACAACTGTTCATTGTGATCATTTAATTCAAGCTCAAAAAGAAGGTCCAGCTGATTTAGCAAGAGCTATTGAATTGAACAAAGAAGTTTATGATTTCTTAGCTTCTGCTTGTGCTAAATATAATATTGGTTTCTGGAAACCAGGTTCTGGTATCATTCATCAAATTGTCTTGGAAAATTATGCTTTCCCTGGTGAATTATTAATTGGTACCGATTCTCATACTCCAAATGCAGGTGGTTTAGGTCAATTGGCTATTGGTGTTGGTGGTGCTGATGCAGTTGATGTTATGGCTGGTTTACCATGGGAATTGAAAGCTCCAAAGATTATTGGTGTTAAATTAACAGGTAAGATGTCTGGTTGGACTTCTCCAAAAGATATCATTTTGAAATTAGCTGGTATTACCACTGTTAAAGGTGGTACTGGTGCCATTGTTGAATATTTCGGTGATGGTATCGATACTTTCTCTTGTACTGGTATGGCAACTATTTGTAATATGGGTGCTGAAATTGGTGCAACTACTTCTGTTTTCCCATACAATAATTCAATGAAACAATATTTGGATGCTACTAAGAGATCTCAAATTGCTGATTTTGCTGATATTTATAAAAATGATTATTTATCTGCTGATGCAGGTGCTGAATATGATCAAATCATTGAAATTGATTTAAATACTTTAGAACCACATGTCAATGGTCCATTCACTCCAGATTTAGCTACTCCAGTTTCTAAAATGAAAGAAGTTGCTATTGCTCAAGATTGGCCATTAGAAGTTAAGGTTGGTTTAATTGGTTCATGTACCAACTCTTCTTATGAAGATATGTCAAGAGCTGCTTCTATTATTAAAGATGCTGCTGATCATGGTTTAAAAGCTAAATCCATTTTCACTGTTACTCCAGGTTCTGAACAAGTTAGAGCTACTATTGCTAGAGATGGTCAATTAGCTACTTTCCAAGAATTTGGTGGTAAAGTTTTAGCTAACGCTTGTGGTCCATGTATTGGTCAATGGGATAGACAAGATATTAAAAAAGGTGATAAAAATACCATTGTTTCTTCATTCAACAGAAATTTCACTTCTAGAAATGATGGTAACCCAGCCACTCATGCTTTTGTTGCTTCTCCAGAAATGGTTGTTGCTTACGCTATTGCTGGTGATTTAAGATTCAATCCATTAACTGATTCATTAAAAGATGCTAATGGAAAAGAATTCAAATTAAAAGCTCCAGTTGGTGATGGTTTACCATCAAGAGGTTATGATCCTGGTGAAAACACTTATCAAGCTCCACCTGAAGTTAGATCTGAAGTTGAAGTTGTTATTGCTCCAACTTCTGATAGATTACAAAAATTGACTCCTTTCCAACCATGGGATGGTAAGGATGCATTCAGATTACCAATCTTAATCAAGTCATTAGGTAAGACTACTACTGATCACATCTCAATGGCCGGTCCATGGTTGAAGTACCGTGGTCATTTGCAAAACATTTCTAACAATTATATGATTGGTGCCACCAACGCTGAAAATGGTGAAGCCAATAATGTTAAACATCATTATGATGGTACTTATGCTGGTGTTCCAGAAACTGCTGCTAAATATAGAGATGCTGGTATTAAATGGGTTGTTATTGGTGGAGAAAATTTCGGTGAAGGTTCATCAAGAGAACATGCTGCTTTAGAACCAAGATATTTGGGTGGTTTTGCTATCATTACTAAATCTTTTGCAAGAATTCATGAAACTAATTTGAAGAAACAAGGTTTATTACCATTGAATTTCGTTGAACCAGAAGCATATGAAAAGATTAATCCAGATGATGAAGTTGATTTAATTGGTTTAACTGAATTAGCTCCTGGTAAGAACTTGACTTTAGTTGTTCATCCTAAAGATGGTCCAGAATGGTCAACCCCATTATCCCACACTTATAACGCTGAACAAATTGAATGGTTCAAATATGGTTCAGCTTTGAATCTGATGGGTGCTAAAAAGAAATAAATCAATATCAAATAATAAAAATAATAATAATAACAATAAAAAAAAAACAATTTTTTTTTGTTTCTCAAACATGAATGAACTATTACTTAAAATTTTTCCCAATAAGTTTTGAAAAAAAAAAAACTTTTTCAATGGTAACATAATAATTACAAGAGTATTTTAATGTATATAATATAATATTATAAAGTTTATAGTCTTTCATTTATTTATTTTGTGGTTTTTATCTTTTCATTTTTGTTTCCAGATTAAGCTTTTCATTATTAATCTTTGATAAAGAAAGGGATTCTTAATTGTTTCTCTTTTTTTGTTTTACCCTCTTTATATTACTTGTTTTATAATTTTACACATCAATATTATTCATTAATAATCAAATATAGTAAATGCTAAATAGTAAATACTAAATACTACATATTGAGTAAGCCAACCAACCAATCAATCAATCAACTAAACCTCCCTTTCATTCTATTGTACGTATAAACATGATCCAACTGCAAGATAATAAACCATATTCTCTCCATTTTCGGGACCATTCACAGGAACAGTATTTGGAGTACCATCATTTTGGTAACTCACAACGTATCCTGAAAACCCAAGAGGTCCTCGATCACAATCAGCACATGTTAAAAATCTACTGAATTGTACAGTAGTAGTAGTAGTAGTAGTAGTAGTAGTAGTATCTGTCTTATTATTTCCATCTTCAAGTTCTTCTGTATTACTGTGAAGAACAATCAAGAGTGAAGTATGTTCAGGTGCCCTACTAACACCAATATTATCAAAATCCCACATCGAATCAACTTTATAAAACTCAAGTTGTTCCCCTTTGCTGTTGTTGTTGTCTCCAAAGAGGTTTATATGACTTATGTCTAACGAGTCTGTTAAATTGATAAACTTGAAAGCACTTTGAAAATCTGCATCTACATCATCATGTATCGTATCATCGTTATCATTTTCCTTCAAGTTTTTTTCCAATACCGTGTATCGTGACTGACTAAATGGATTTTCCAGTCTAAGAATCTTGCAATGACATTCATTTTTAGATTGAAATGGACAAGTCAGACTAAACTTTCCATTACTTTGATTTGATGATGTTGAAAGTTGAGCAAAGTTTGACATTTCTGAAAGGGACTCAAAAAAAAAGAAATCGATTAATAAGTTAGTTCACAATTATCTTTATACTTTGTTTATAGTTTATCAGTAACCAACTAAACATATCAATCATTCAACCAAAACAATCATTAAATCTAAACCACCAAACTTGTGTTGTGATTCAAGAGACAATTGGGGCTGTGTTCGGATACTGATTTCTGATTATGATGACGTAAGTAATTGGATCATCCTCAAAAAAAAAGGCTTTTTTTTGTTTGTTTATGTAATCCGGGGTGGGAAATTGGTTTTGGTCAGTCAGCCACTCATTTATTTATTTATTTATTTATTTACTAGGCCCTGATTTTTTTATTATGTTTTTTGTTTTTTTTGGATTTTTTTGATTATTGTGTATTTTATTTTATTATTGAAAAAAAGTAGCAAGCTTTCGTTGCTCTGGAAACTTGTTAACTTGTTAGCAGTTTTTACTGATAGGGGGTAAGTAAGCCTTTGTTACTCTTTTCTTGTTTTAATGAGTATATAAGTAATCAATTAAAGAATCTCAACTTTTTTATTATTAATTGCTATATAGTTATAAGTTATATATCATTCGATTGGGTATTAATAAGATATTTGGACACTCAAAAAAGAAAAAATGCCTTTTATTTTGAAATCTTCTAACAAGAATTTCATTATCAATCATACTCCAAACCCAAATGATGATAAAGAGGTGGAATCTCTTAACTCTGCTGAGTTAGTTAAACGTTACTATTACAATGGATATTATCACAATAACAATGCTAGATTTGGATGGTTTGGATTTCTTGGATTGATAATCCTTGTTATTTTATTATTCTACTTTTGGAATTGCTTTAGAATGAGAAAAGGTCGGAAACCATTAAAATATACAACTTACATGGCACCTAATCCAAACAACAAATATTTCATGGGAAATCAACAACAACAACAGTATCAAACGCCATACCAGCAACCATACCAACAACAATATCAACCTGGGTATACAAGCAGCAATGTTGATTATCAGCAGCAAACAGCATATCAAGGAGCAGGTACAGGTTCAGGTGCAGCAGAAAATTATAATTACGGTAATAACAGTACCATGGACCCACCACCACCTTCATATAATGCAGAAGGTACAAAGGGTGGTCATGAGAGTAGTGAATTGCATAATTCCAACCAAAGTTATTATCAGCAACAACCTCAAGAAGGTTTGAATTATAATGGTGGTACTCAACAGCAACAACAGCCATATGTTGAAACTCCTAATCAAGCTTATTACAGATCTTAGATTCTGTTTTTAAATGCCTATGAAGGTTTTTTTTGGTTTGTGTTTTTGTGCTTTTGTGCTTTGTGTTTGTTTTGGATCCCTCGATTGTCTTGTTGGAATGTACTTTTCTTTTTTTCACTTTAAACTGTCGTTATACACCATTTTCACGGTTGATCGGTTCTTAGTTAGATCAGTTTTTATGTTGTGTGTTTCTTATGTTTCTTATGTTTTCTTTTTAAAAAATTTGTTAACTGTTATGTTATGTTATGTTACATCTTGTAAAGCATCACGAACAGAGACAGCTTCAAACATAAAATTAGAATTGCTTCGTTTTGTAATAAAATAAATAAAGCTCACATGAAATCACATGCAAAGGGGTGACATCCACAGTGTGCGACTTGCTTTTTAGTAGAATAAAAGTAAAGTAAAGAGAAAAGAAAAGGCAACAAAGCACTTAACAAACTATATAAATAATGAATTATATCTTTGTCACTCTTGTTCATATGATATATTAATTTAGTCGAATAAAGAAAAAAAGGCACATTCACATATAAAAAAATGGTTAATTTACCACCAAAATTCAAATTATCTCACGTTTACAAAATTGCAAGTACTATTTCTAATAACAATTCAAATAAGAATACATTAGAATTATTTCTTGATTATAATTGTCCATTTTCTGCAAAATTATTTAAAAAGATTAATGATGAAGTTATTCCAATATTGGAAAAAAAATCAATTTTAGATAAATTTGATATTGCTATTATTAATGTTATTCAACCATGGCATTATATTAATTCTGGACCACAACATGAAATTGCTTTAGCTGTTGCAAATGAATATCCAGATCAATTTTGGAATTTCTCAAAAGTTTTATTTGAAAATATTGAAGATTATTATGATACTGAAACTTATGAATTGACACGTAAACAAATTTTAAGTAATTTAATTCAATTAGCAAAATCAAATTTGAAAAATATTGATGAAATTAAATTATGGGATTGGGTTAAAATTGTTAAAAATGAAGATAATAATAATAATAATAAACCAAGTAATTCTGGTAATAAATTAGGTAAAGATGTTAAATATTTTACAAGATATCATAGAAGTTTAGGTATTCATGTTACACCAACTGTTTTATTGAATGGTATTGTCTTGAGTAGTGTTGAATCATCTACAGATGCTAATAAAATTGTGGAAATCTTGGAAAGTCAACTATAAGATCTTTCTTTCCTCTCTTTCTTCCTTTCTTTCTTTACTTGTTGTGTATTAGTCTATACTATACTATTATACTACTAAGATACTCTCTTATCTTGAACAAACAAACTACAAACTACAAACTACAAACTATTATCATAATAATCACCTCACATCACCTCACATCACCTCTCTTTTTTTATAGAACCTTCTAGTAAATTCTCGCACAGCCTGTAATAATAATTTTATTTTATTTTATCTTCTCTCGAGCCTCTTTGCTCACTTAATTTAGATAATATAATATGGTGAAGTCAGCAAAGCAAATCTGGGGCATTCTATCAATTTCTGGTGGGATGATTGATTGGATACTAAGGTAAGTAACTAAGTATATATGTATATTATCAACCAATGTCTATTGTTTGATCATATTATATGATTATTATAGCCACATGTATATATACATTGTCATTTATATCCTGATGATTTCTTGTATCTTTATCTATATATAAACACCATCATATTCCATTGCTTCCGAATATTATAATTATTATTACTATTACTCTTCTTCTTTTACATTTACTTTTATTTCTCTCATCATAGATATACTACATATATACAACAAACCTATAGATAATAATTATAATACTTAACAAATTAATTAATTACAAATATGGATTCTACACAATTCACAGATAGAGCTTTGGAAATAGTTACAAATGCTCAAACATTATGTCAACAGAATAGTAATGCACAATTGGTTCCACTTCATTTTCTTGCTGCTATGACTCCTTCATCAGATGATTCAAATAATGAACCAAAATATTTGAAAACCATTGTGGAAAAGGCAAGATTTGATTGGCAAGCTTTTTCAAGAACAGTTAACAAACATTTAGTTAGATTACCTAGCGTTGAAGGTTCCAATTCAGAACCATCAATGTCTTCTTCTTCTGCTAGTATCATAAATAATGCCAACAAAATTAAAACACAACAAAAAGATTCTTTCATTGGTCAAGATCATATATTATTAGCTTTACTTGATGATAGTTCTATAAAAACATTATTGAAAGAAGTTAATATTAAACCAGATTCATTGAAACAAGAAATTATCAAATTAAGAGGTAATACTAGAATTGATAATAGAAAAGCTGATTCTTCAGAAGAAATGGAATTCTTATCTAAATATGCAGTTGATATGACTGATATGGCTGCTCAAGGTAAAATTGATCCTGTTATTGGAAGAGAAGAAGAAATAAGAAGAACTATTAGAGTGTTGGCAAGAAGAGCAAAATCAAACCCATGTTTAATTGGTGATCCTGGTGTTGGTAAGACCAGTATCGTTGAAGGTGTTGCTCAAAGAATCATTGATGATGATGTTCCAACAGTTTTACAAAATGCTAGATTATATTCTTTGGATTTAGGTGCTTTGAAAGCAGGTGCTAAATATCAAGGTGAATTCGAAGAAAGATTGAAAGGTGTTTTAAATGATATTGAAAAATCTAAAGAAATGATCATTTTATTCATTGATGAAATTCATATGTTAATGGGTGATGGTAAAGGTGATACTGCTAATTTATTAAAACCAGCTTTAGCAAGAGGTCAAATTCATTGTATTGGTGCAACAACTGTTACAGAATATAGAAAATATATTGCTCAAGATGGTGCATTTGAAAGAAGATTTCAAAGAATTGATGTTCCTGAACCAACCATTAGAGAAACAATTGCTATATTAAGAGGTTTACAACCTAAATATGAAATTCATCATGGTGTTAGAATCTTGGATAGTGCTCTAGTGACAGCTGCTCAATTGGCTTCAAGATATCTAACTTATAGAAAATTACCAGATTCAGCTGTTGATTTGATTGATGAAGCTGCTGCTTCTGTTGCAGTTACTAGAGATTCTAAACCTGAAGAATTAGATTCCAAAGAAAGACAATTACAATTGTTAGAAGTTGAAATTAATGCATTAGAGAGAGATCAAGATGCAGATGCTTCTACAAAGGAAAGATTGGAATTAGCTAGACAAACTAAACAAAATCTTGAAGAAGAACTAGCACCATTAAGAGAAAAGTTTAATGAAGAAAGAGCTGGTCATGAAGAATTAACAGCAGCAAAGAAGAAGCTGGATGAATTAGAAATCAAAGCACAAGATGCTGAGAGAAGACATGATTCTCAAACAATTGCAGATTTAAGAATGTTTGCTATTCCAGATGTTAAAAGAAGAATTGAAGAATTAGAAGCTAAAGTCATTGAAGAAGAAGCTAAATCTGAAGAATTTATGGTTAGAAATGTTGTTGGTGCAGAACAAGTTGCTGAAACTGCTGCTAAATTAACAGGTATCCCAGTTTCGAAATTAACACAAGCTGAAAATGCGAAATTAATCACCATGGAAAAAGAATTATCTTCAGCTGTTGTGGGACAAAGTGAAGCTGTTAAAGCTGTTTCTAATGCAATTAGATTATCAAGATCAGGTTTAGCTAATCCACATCAACCTGCTTCATTCTTATTCTTAGGTTTATCTGGTTCTGGTAAGACAGAATTGGCTAAGAAATTGGCTGGATTCTTATTTTCTGATGAAAGAGCAATGATTAGAATTGATTGTTCTGAATTGATGGAGAAATATTCAGTTTCTAAATTAATTGGTACAACTGCTGGTTATATTGGTTATGATGAAGGTGGTATGTTGACCAATCAATTATTAAGAAAACCTTATAGTGTTATCTTATTCGATGAAATTGAAAAAGCTGCTCCTGAAGTTTTAAACATTTTGTTACAAATGTTAGATGATGGTAGAATTACAGCTTCAGATGGTACATTAGTTAATTGTGCTAATTCCATTGTCATCATGACATCTAACTTGGGTGCTGAATTTATCAATGCTTCCAAAGGTTCCAAGATCACCGAACAAACAAGAAATCAAGTCTTATTATCAGTTAAAGCACATTTCAGACCAGAATTCCTTAACAGAATTTCAGCTACTGTTGTTTTCAACAGATTGTCAAGACATGCAATTGCTAAGATTGTTAAGATTAGATTAGCTGAAATTGAAGCAAGATTCGAAGAGAATGCTAAATCTATTAAATTGGATGTTGATGACTCGGCAATTGAATACTTATGTAAGAATGGTTACAGTCCTAATTTAGGTGCTAGACCATTGAATAGATTGATTCAAAACACAATATTGAATCATTTAGCTATTATGATGTTGAGTGGTCAAGTTAAAGATAAAGAGACTGTTTTGATAACAACTAGTGCTAATGGAAAGGATATTGTTGTTACACCAAATCATCCAAAGGATGAAGAAAGTATGGATGTTGATGATTGGGAAGATGATGCTGATGCTGACTCCGATGATTTAGAAGATTATTATAATAATAAAGGGGTCGAATTAGATTAGATTGGAATATTCTACCCTTCCCCTCTCCCCTCTCCCCACATAAGACTTACAGTTTTGCGTTTTTAAAAGTTCTTTTTATTTTCATGTATATAACCCAATAAATATTAATTCAAAAATTGATATATTTCAATATATTTAGGCAAAGTGTTTCAGTATTCAGTAAAAGAAGAAGTGTTAATTTAATTAAAACAATTTTAGTTATATTTGTGAATAATATCCCATTTTTACAATTTAGTACCATGTCAATATTACATAATCTAATACTAAGATTTTAATGTTTTTTTTTTTTTTATTTTTTGTTTGAAAATTTTTTAGGGTATTTGATATTAATTATTAATGAGTAATAAATGCAACTTATATGATACTACTGGTACTGTTCTGTATTCAAGTATTACCATCACTATCAATATATTCGAATCGAAAATATAGTGTAATTATATCAATTATTATTAATTCAAAGGAAAACAGTATTACTTTATCTAATATTTATAGAAAATGGCTTCCAGAACACAAGTAAGTACAAACAAGAAGTGAAAAATAACTTTATCTTTTTTAAATCGATTCTTATTACAAAAACTAACATTGATTTATTTATCTACTCTTATTACTTTAGTTTGAAAATTCCAATGAAGTTGGTGTTTTTGCAAAATTAACCAACTCATACTGTCTAGTTGCAGTTGGTGGTTCAGAAAACTTTTATTCTGCCTTTGAAGCAGAATTAGGGGATGTTATTCCAATTGTTCACACAACTATCGCTGGTACCAGAATTGTTGGTAGAATGACAGCTGGTAACAGACGTGGATTACTTGTTCCTACACAAACTACTGATCAAGAATTAATGCATTTAAGAAACAGTTTACCTGATTCCGTGAAGATTCAAAGAGTGGAAGAAAGATTATCAGCTTTAGGTAACGTTATCTGTTGTAACGATTATGTCGCTTTAGTTCATCCTGATATCGAAAGAGAAACTGAAGAATTAATTGCTGATGTTTTAGGTGTGGAAGTTTTCAGACAAACTATTGCAGGTAATGTCCTTGTAGGCTCATACTGTTCTTTGTCTAATCAAGGTGGATTAGTCCATCCACAAACTTCTATACAAGATCAAGAAGAATTATCCTCTTTATTACAAGTGCCTTTGGTTGCCGGTACAGTGAACCGTGGTTCATCGGTTGTTGGTGCTGGTATGGTCGTTAATGATTGGTTGGCTGTTTCAGGATTGGATACAACTGCTCCAGAATTGTCAGTTATTGAAAGTATATTCAGATTACAAGACGCTCAACCAGACGCTATTGCTGGTAACTTGCGTGATACTCTTATTGAAACGTATTCGTAGTGTTCCTTGTTTTAATATCTTAGTATCGTTCGAATTACATGGTGGGTTATCTTTTAAAGAATAAATGTATTACTGTTTGTTTTTTTTTGCTTCTTAATTACGTTCTGTTTCAATATCTGTCAGTGATTTTTTTTTCTTCTTTTTTTTTTTTTTTTGGGGGGTCTCTTATGTAGATTAGTCTCCTTATTATAATTTTTAAAAGACTAGCATTTTAACATTCAAAAAGACTTTAAATTCAACCAGTATTTAAGAATAAGTCTCAACTAGTAAAATTAAACATGTAATAACCCAAATTTTCGACTTCACAGCCCGAGCATAAATTTTGGAAGTGCTGCGCTAGATTCTACGCCAGTATCAAATTTCAAGAGACTTGTTGAAAACACAACAGCATAATTTGACGAAGGAGAATTATTGTATTAATGTCATATTTACTTCAATTACTCTAGTTCAATTGCACCAAGACAAGAAATTGATTTTAAGTGGACATGGATTTCACTGGGTGAGTAAATTTGTTACAACTTAGAACAAGAAAAAATGATTAAAAATTAGGAAATCTTTATACTAACATTCGAGTCCCGTGAGCGCATATGATCAACCTTTTCTCGTTGGTCATTGTGCCATATTCCCATATTTCAGCATCCCAAGAGACACCATCAAGCTTAGGGCACTTCAAAAGCTGGCTGTTCTTTCAGCGAAGAACACTCCAGAGAATGCAGATTTGGAAAAATCAGTTTCACCGGCCTTCGCAAAGCTGTTAGCTGGTGCTAAAGAGAGAGATTTGTCAAATAAACCAATCACACATGATGAACTAGAAATTTTGCTGGCGTTATGTGCTGGTTCGGAAGTTACAAAAAATAAGACACAGGCTGAAATATTACTCGTGAGATTTGAGTCATACTTGAATGAATCAAAGAAGCAGAATTATTCATCTAATAAGACTTTCAAACTGCTTCATCCAACTCCATGGACAAACTTAACATATGAGTTGGTTGTTGCCATATCTAATTTAGGACTGAATATCCCTTCATTGAAAAAAAAAGTGGTTGCACTATTAAGTTCCTTTGCTGGTTCATTTGTCAATAAATCAGGTGCTGCTGTTGAGATCTCAACTTACTTTTCATTGGTTGGTTTGTTACAAGGACTGAATAAAAATATCAAAATCGTCACTCCTGATCTCTTACAAAAAGTCACCAGTATCTTTACTCCTGGATTTTATTCAAATGTTGAATTTTCAATATCGTCCATCTCGGAAAGCTTGGATGTTGAAATGGTCACTAATTTTGAGGATTTTGGCTACGAGTTTTCCTCATTGCTGTTCATATTCTTGTTCCAGAAACTGGCTATCGAATACTTCAAAACTGTTATTAAAGCACCTGTTGAAAGTCCTTTAGCTGGGTCTATTTTGTTAAGTACCACTGATTTCAAATCCGAGGTCTCTTCCGAACAGAAAGAGTTGGTTAAGTTATTGGCAAAGATTAGTTTGGAAAACTCTAAGTATGTTAATGAGTCCCCTGATACCATAATCAAATCAACATTTGGTCGTAGAAATACATCTTATTCTGTGAAAGCTACAGCACTAGAAATTATATCTCTAGGTTATAAAATATCGGTTGTTGACTCTGCATTCACTATAGCATTTGTTAATGATTACTTAGAACAAATTTATAGAGTCAATGAGTTCCCTTCAAATGAGACTATTGAGATGGTCAACTCCGAACTTTTACCTAGTGTCTTTGCATTGGCTGCTTTGATATCAAAGGATGATAGTGTAGTTGGTTTACGTTTGAACAGATGTTTCCCTTCCGTTTTATCTTTGCCTGTTTTGAACGTTGTTGTTGTGAAACAGTTAGCTAAATATCTAGCTTTTAGTTTGAAAGACTTGACATCAGATGAAATTGTTTCTTCTATTTATGGATTGACAAACATTTTACCTGGAACAAAGGATCATCTGGCCAATGGCTCAAACTACCACAATGGATATCAAGTTGATTTGAGACCATCATTTTCCATATCTGAAGGAAATGCAAGTTATGCAACTGCAGACCATTCCCAACAAGGATCAGTTTCTGTTGATGCTCAACCAGTTATATTCAAAAACGTTATAGCAGCAGTTTTGGAGATTGCAAAAGAATGTAACGACGAAGCAATTAATATTTTAGCTGTCACGATTCTGTCGCAAAAGATTCAAAAAGGCACCAATGAACTAAACCTATTCTTACTTGAAGGATTGATCGATTTTGTTGACGTTATGGAAAAACGAGAATTTTTGATTGTTGTCAGATATTTTTTCGATCTTGCTTCATCGTCTCCTCATTCTCATTCTCATTCTCATTCTCATGGCCATGATTTTGATTGTATGATCTCTGTTTGGGTTAGATTTTCTCAAGCTGTTGCAAAGAAACCAACTCATGAATTATATACCGTCTATTTACACGAGTTATTGTCAGCTATCATCATGAAGGGTGACATTGAAGATTTGAAACATCATAGATCTAACAGCGACGTTTCCATTTCAGCTTCACAAATTTCTGTATACTTGAAACCTCTTGCGTATCTATTACCTGGTATCAACGAGGAGCCTTTGATTACCAAAAACAAGGACACTATCAACTTGTTTAAGGATGCATGGTTCAATTTTGCCATCCATGGTTTTTCTCATGGTTCAGAATTAGTGGAAAAGAATCGGAAGAGTTTATTGAGAATTGCTCATAATTCACCTGCTTTAGCTTCTGAGACATCTTGGAACAGAACTGAAACTTCTGTTGAAATGAACACTGTTTTGAGACGTGGTACTTCTAAACATACAGAGAAGTTACATAAAGATGTCCTGGGTTCAATTATCACTTCTAAATCGTTTGATGCAAAAGTGTTCGAAACTCAAATTTCTAAGCCGAACGTTATCTTTTTAGCTTCAAGTTTATTACTAGAAAGTTTACGTGTTGAATGTGGCGACTGTTCAACATCTTTGGAGTATATTTCGGATCCTTCAGTGGCAATCGCTGGTCTTCAAGATTATTTAGGATCTATCTCCTATTATGTCACATCACAGTATATGAGACGTGTCCAAAAGGGAGGACTCTCCTCCTTTACGATTAATAAAACTACTGAACAATTGAAAAGAATTCTTATATATTGTTGCCACAGGGACTTCACCTTACAAAACGCGGCTTTTCAATGTGCAGAAATGTTGATCACTCGATGCCCTGCCCTTTTGTGTCATGAGAAAAGTTTGTTTGCTTTGTTGGAAATTCTCTCATTATTATTTCAAAGTGTTGTTGATGCCGAGACCAACGAGTATTCCCCACAAATTGAATTCAGATCGTCTTTATCAGATATATCTTTGATCTTATCTGACTATTATAAATGGCGTCATTCAACTTTTGACTTGTTCACCTCTCGTTCGAAAAAATGGGTTCTTCATTGTTTAATTAAAGCCAAGCAAGACATGAAGGCACTTCTTCAAGCCTATATCTCCAAGGTCGAATATGATCGCAAAAGTAGTGTCAACTATGGTGTTTCTTTTGCTTTGGAGATGGGTGGCAAAATCTTGCCAGTTGATAGAGAATTGGCCACTTTGGACAAATCTGAGTCCATCAAGATTAACACTACCGCTACTTTCCTATCCCAGTTCCCTTGGACGAATGATGCTAGAACAGATATTATTAAGAGAGTAGCCACTTATTCTTTCACTAGTACTTTTGTTGCTTCCACACTTTATGATAATATCAAAGAAAAATTGGCTAATTTGAGATCCCGTTTGGAAGAAGTCGAGCCATTAGAGTTTGAGGAGGTTATCTCAGTTCTCAGAGATGCTACTTCATTGGTTATTCTATCTCACCAGACTGATACTGGTCATTTGATCAAGGAAGTAGTTGCAATTCCTTTCATTCAGTTTACTCCTGAAAGCATTGATCTAGGTATCAGTTTATGGCTGTCTCTCATGAAAGAAAGACCAGAGATTTCGAGTTTAGTGCTTTCTGAAGTGTTAGCTGCGTTTGAGCAATCTGTCAAATTACAAAAAGGTTTATACTCTAGAAAGCTTGATATCAAGGATTCAAGATATGCTCCTATGGAGTACATGCCAACCAGCAAGGAAAAGATAGACTTCAATGCAAAAAGTGCATCTGATAACATCAAGCCACACTTGTTGTTGATTCGTCTTTTTACATCTCACTTTGAGGCTAGCAAGTATCAAAGTGATCACCTTTTCAAAATGTTCACAAGAACCGCTTTAATTGCCTTAAAAGGATTGAAATATGCCAGTTTGCATCCTTTCGCAAGGCTGACTAGATTTGAGATCATTAATTTCTCATTAAGCATCTTGAAACTGCACAACAATTTGAAGTCGAAAGACGTCAGCGAGTTGACTTCTGCAATTTTTGAAGGTGCCCTTTCTTGGTTTACAGAGAGGCATAGAACTCCATATGGTAATAACAAGCTGAAAACAAAAGCTGATTTCAACTTATTAACACTTATTGCTAAAACCTTCAACGAAATCAAGTACTCTGACAAGTCATCATTTGAACAGAAAAGAATTGTACTTTTATTGCTGTTGAACCACGAAATTAACTTTTTATCGTCATGGTTGAATCCTCTCAGTCCTGGTGACTTGTCGCCTGTTTACAGTCCTTATAAGCTGGACGAAAAAATCTTGATCAATGCTTTCAATATAAATGGTAAGTTGGCGTTGAATTTAGTTGATCGTTACAAGGCTGCATCATTAGAAAAAACTTTAAAGTCGCTAATTAGAGCTAATCCCTTTAGCATCATTGATGATCCTGATTCTATTCATTACTTGATTTCAGATAACTCGAAGTCAACTACTAGCGTCATTGTTTTGTGGAGCATCGCTTCTCCCGTGGATTCAATCAATCTGTTTCTGCCTCCTTACAATCAGGATCCGTTGATCTTACAGTACACTCTGAGATCATTAGAGAGCTTTGATGCACATTTAACTTTCTTCTATGTTCCTCAGATTGTTCAGGCCTTAAGATATGACAGCGTGTTTGGGTATGTTGGACGTTTCATTTTAGAGACAGCTAATGTTTCACCACTTTTCGCACATCAGATCATATGGAATATGGCTGCCAACTCTTTCAAGGACGAAGAATCTACCATTCCTGATGAAATCAAACCAGTATTAGATGGCATCAGAGAAGCGATGGTCAGCGAATTTTCATCTGCGGATCGTGAATATTATGAAAAGGAGTTTTCGTTCTTCGAAGGTGTCACGGGTATCTCTGGTAAGTTAAAGCCATATATTAAGAAAAGTAAGCCCGAAAAGAAAGCCAAGATTGATGAAGAAATGGGACTAATTAAGGTGGAAGAAGGGGTTTATTTACCAAGTAACCCTGATGGTAGAGTCATTGATATCAATAGAAAATCGGGTAAGCCATTACAGTCCCATGCCAAAGCACCTTTCATGGCAACGTTCAAGATTGAGAAGGAAGTTCCCATAGTTGTTAATAACAAAGAAATCATTAGTACAGTGACTCAAGATCTCAGTGCTATTTTTAAGGTTGGTGACGATTGTAGACAAGATGTTCTAGCCTTACAACTGATTTCGATTTTCAGAAGTATTTGGACTGATGCTGGTCTAGATGTTTATGTTTTCCCATATAGGGTGACTGCAACTGCACCAGGATGTGGTATCATCGATGTGTTACCAAAGTCCATTTCTAGAGATATGCTTGGTAGAGAAGCTGTCAATGGATTATACGAGTACTATATCACTCAGTATGGTCCTGAAACTTCTCCAGAGTTCCAAAAGGCCAGAAATAACTTTGTAAAGTCATTAGCTGCGTACTCTATCATCACTTACTTGTTAGAAATTAAGGATAGACACAATGGTAACATTATGTACGATAGTGAGGGTCATGTGTTACATATTGATTTTGGTTTCTGTTTTGATATTGTTCCTGGTGGAGTGAAGTTTGAACAATCTCCGTTCAAGTTGACTAGAGAAATGGTGAATGTTTTAGGTGGATCTACAGATACACAAGCGTTCAAGTGGTTTGAAGAGTTATGTGTCAAGGCATTCTTGGCTTGTAGGCCTTATCAAGAGACAATTATTAAGGCTGTTACTCCTATGTTAGGAAGTGGGTTACCTTGTTTCAAGCCTGCTACTATTAAACATTTGAGGAGTAGATTCGTTCCACATAAAAATGACAAAGAAGCAGCTAAGTATGTGAGAGGATTGGTCAGAAAGTCATATGAAAGTTTTGCAACTGGTGTTTACGATGAGTTCCAAAGAATCACTAATGGTATCCCTTACTAAGAATCTTTGCGGAGAAAAGTATATAAGATAAGCAAATTAGAGATTGTTTGTGAAGTTTGATTACGGTCAATCTCGATAAACGCATTGATTAATAAATGATAATAATAATAATATACATTGTATACTATATAGAGTTCTTTTGTAAAAGCAATATATAACTGTAACAGTGTTGAAGCAAAAAAAAAAAAGCAAGAGCGTCGAAGAAATAAGTTGGCTAATATACAGCGTGGGAGTACGAAAAACAAAGAAAAATTATTAAATAAGTAAAAGTAAAGCAAAAGAACCGGTCTTAGGAAAAGTGGCATTGAGAATAGTGGATGTAAATTGAAAAATTAGTCAAAGATCACACCCTGTTCGGAACATAAAACCACATCCATAAATTCAGTTAGTCATATTAAGCGGGATACCCAGCACCATAATCCTCTGCGTTGAACGAAAAGTCTGGATCAATACCAGAGAAATCATTCTGAAGATTATGGTTAAAATAAGGGTTTTGATTCATTAGATTCAAGTTCACGGGAATGATATTATTATTGATCATAGGAACCATATTGTATCTTTTATTTGAACTATTAACATCATCCAATCTCACTAATGATGGGTTACCAGCCAAAAGGCTGCGCATGTACATCTGTTCTTGTGCTTGTCTATTCAGATCATTCACTATCTTCTCTTCTATATGTTCACGAGGTCTTTTTTGCCTATCTTTGGTTCCGTTAGCATTTTTAGAACTCGTTTCAAAAGAAGAAGCTGGTGGTGATGATCCAGTGGAAACAGAGGATGATGTTTGATTATCATTGAAAACAGATGATCGTCCTGAATTAAGCGCGGATGTGAGACTGCTTTTAGTTGATGACTTTTTGGATATTCCCTTTTCGTCAGGAATTGAGCCTATACAAATATTTCTGATTCTATGTCTTTTCAAGGCATCTTGTCGTGGAAATTTCTTACCGCAAGGGCAAACATGGGTATACTCTTGATGTCCTTTATAATGTCTTTTCAAATCGTGGTTTCTCACAAATGCTTTATTACAAACATCACAAGTAAATGGCCTATCTGAAAGATGGGTTTGGATATGTGCTCTAATGTTGGAGATTCTTGTAAATTGTTTACCACAATCTTCATATTTACACCAAAAAGTGTCATTCTGATCAGGTCCCGTAAAGTAAACATCCAGAGCACCAGTTTGAAGCGTGGAAGTAATTGTTGGTTTCTTTTTCTTTGTTGGAGACTTTATGCTTTGTTGTTTTATCACTTGTTCTGAAAAACTATTTTTTTTCGTCACCAAAGTGGGAGTCCAACTGATCTTAGATGGTGTATTTTGTGGAGTCGGTGTCTTGAATTCAATGAAATGATTTCTCACCTTCAAAGGAGTGACTGATGTGTTCTTCTTATTAGATCCTAAATGTGAAACTTTGATTGGGGAACTTCCAGGTGCAGGGAAACTGTGGTTAATTGTCCTCAATGGAGTTAATCCAGAACTTGATTGTTGTTCTGGTTGTTTTAAACTATCGTACTGCTGATGTTGATGGTATTGTTGTTGTGATTGTAGATCGGACTGTTGCATTGTTAAGTAATCTTTTGTTGGAGTAGTGGAAGATGACCTACTTGTTCCATAGTTCAACAGGTCATCAATTTCATCAATCTCTTTCTGATATTCATGGATTGATTCTCCTTGTGTCGGCCTACTGCCTAATTCTTTTTGTGGTACGCTCAATAATTGGTGTGTTAGCTCCTTCTTAATATCGCTGTAATCATTTATTTCTCCTTGTAACTGTCTCAAGTTCTTCAAGTCTTGAACAGAATAGTTATTGATTATTGGAGATGGAGGCCTATTAGTCTTGGAAGGAAATGTATATCTTCCATTACTGTCTCCCGTGAAATAATAGTCTGGTTGAGCTTTTTGTTTCGCTGGCATTGAGACATTATTTGATGTGGATGGAATGTCAACATGGACATAAGCATTTTGCTGCTGTTGAAGAGTTTTCTTAATCTGAACTTGTTGATATTCTGAATTCTGATTAGCTTGCTGGCTTCCATTGTCTACATATGCTTGATGATTTGTCTTAGAGTAATTTATGTTGTCAAACCTATCAATTTCTTGATAAACTGGTTTTTTTCTATTTATAAGAACAGGAGTAGAAGGTAATCCAGGAATAGCTAATTGAGTTTCTGGTCCTGTACCAACAAAACCAAAAATAGCTGATCCACTTATCTTTCTTGAGTGTTTTTTACTCACATTTTGACTTGTCAAACTGTTATTATTATTAACCGCTGATGATTCAAAGTTTTCATGATAAGCTCCTCCTTCAGAAATACCCAAGTCAAATAAAATGGATTCTAGATCATCATTTGTTGCTCCTTCATAATCATTATTCTTTTCCGGAAAACTGCCACTTAATGTTGCGGAAGCGATGGTTGGTAATGTTTCAATAGCTGGATCAAAACCAAATCCATCGTCAGGAAGTGGTAAGGTTTTAAATTCGGATGTATATGGAAGGTCCGTATCAATGAAAGGATTGGACATTTGCCAGGTTGACATTTCAATTAATTTTGGCTATTTTTTTCAGTACTTTGAGTCTAGTTGTTTTGATGTATCCTTTTTAGCTTGCGGAATTTTTTCCTATTTTGAATGTAAATCTAATTGGTATAACTAAGTTAATGGATTAACTATCACCTACCAAATTTCAATGATAACTCGTACAGGTTTGAGTGAAGTTCAAATGCTTTTTTTTTACGACTCGTCAAAAGTGTATAGCTTATCAACTGACTCTTTCAAGGAGATACCTGTAGAAGCGCTGTTTATTTGGGAAAAAAAAATGGTATATTTGATAGCTGTAAAAGCTTTTTTGTAGAACAATTAAATTAGAAAGCTAGAATGAAACTAGTACAAAAAAAAGTACAAATGAGATTACACACAAAGCTCAACTTTTTCTCCATAAGCATATAATCAGATAACGCACTTTAGCCTGATGAAGTGATTCTAGCAATTGAAACTAGGAGTATAATATAGAAATCATTAAAAAACATGTTTTTTGAAAAAAAAGGTAATTTCCTAATTAGGAAATAAGTAAATAAAACTCTTATAAGCTGCACTTGCAGCGGCAAACCTGGAGAGCTTTTTGATGGAAATACATCTCTACATCACCGATATGAAAGGAAAAGGTGTAAAACAATTAGCCACAAATTTTATTATTTATTATCGTTCACCAGCCATTTTCTTTATCTATTATTCACCAGCCTTGAGAGATGAATTCAAATTGTTCGATATTTTATATGAACTGAACAAGTCTAGGTACTCTAGAATGGAATATATTATATATTATTATTTATGCCAGTTACTACAAAAGGAGAGACAAAGAGTTAGTGATATGAAAGAATACCAAGTCGGCAATTTGATTGGTGTTTATTCAATATAAACAGCACATACAGATCTAATTATTATAACTTGTAAATTTTCATTATATGTATATATATATAGAGGCATTAGGAAATCTTGCACCTTATCAAGCTTCTAGAATGAACAAGGTCCAACTCCGACGTCACAAACTTCAATTCCTCCAACTCATCATTATTGAAACCAACTTTACAGTCTTCGATATGCTGCAACCCACTAGCTTCATCTCCATATTTCTCTAAGAGCTCATCTTTAGATTTGAGCAAAACTTCATTAATGTAATGTAATTCGTACATCCCGAAAGGCTTAGCATGACTTTCGATATATGGTAGCTGTGCAACGGCAAGAGTAACATGCAATCCTTCTAGCTGTTTCATTCTGTCATCGGGATGCTCACCAAGTACTGTTCCAAGGTCTTCTTGTAAAAATCTTAATTCATTGACCTTTTGATGAATAGTTTGTAGCTTTTCCCTTGATCGTTCACTTATAGGTAAAACCATAAAGTATCGGCTAAAATCTACCTTTGTGAATATTTGAAAGATTTTCGATAAATCTAATTGTATCGGTAAGAGATCAACATCGTTTTTAAATTTTTTTGCAAGCTCAACAAAGTTTCTTTTATATGTCACAGATGATTCGTAATCATCTTCTGCGTATGATATTATGGGTGTCAATGAACAATGAAAGTTATATGTCGATATATCTGCCATTAACGATGGGTTTATGAATCGTTGTGGCCATTTGGATCTAGTGTTTAACATTCTAGGATCTATCATTATTCCGTCTGTTTCATTAATCGAATATCCTTTGATAAGTGCGTCGTACGGGAGTTCATAAGGGAAAACAGGAGCATATTTCGTCACATTGAACGGGATTGAAACCCCATTAAAATAACCTTCTCGTAGTTCGGATATTCTTATTCGTAATGTTTTGTTGAATTCATTCATTGCTCGATGTAGTAGTTGTTTTTGGGATTCTTTAAGCCTAAGTTGAAGCATCACACTAACATAGTTAGTGCTCAATTGTAGCGGATTTCTTGTTGCATAAAGCATAATAAAAAAACTAATACATTAGTCACGTATTCTGTGCACAATCTATGTTACAGGGATTGTTGGGGGAGGCAAGAAAACTAGGCAAAAGAGAATAAATTGAAATACTCAAATGATTCACTAAAACTGCTCCATGAAAAATAAAAATAAATGTCAAACTTGAAAATATTGAGTTTTTTTTTTGTTGTTTTTTTGTTTGCAACGCAGCTAGTTACTAGGTACTGTAGAACTACAATTTGTATATACTTCCTATTCGATTTAAGTTTCAAATCCTGAATAATAAATAGTTCGGATCCAGATCTGTTCAATAATTGTGTAATGTATAGAGTCAAATTAGAAGAAAAAGAGTAAGAAAGGACATATAAAACGCAAGTTTGTATAAAATAAAACGCCATTCAATGAATCATCAATATGTATAAGATATTAAGAAGTAAAATACAAGAAAGGCAAATGAATGAATAAATGAATAGATATATAGATAGATAGATGGGATGTGGAATCATAATACAAATAAACCAAACAAAGAATTGAGAGATGAAATGCTTTAAATTTGTTGTCTATTGATTAACTTTCTAATTGAAAAGAAGTAGAAAAGGGAGGTTATAATGTAACCTACATCAACAACATCTTTCTTGGATCTTCAATTAATTCTTTAACTGTCTTTAAGAAAGTAACAGCTTCTCTACCATCTAACATTCTGTGATCATAAGTCAAAGCTAAATACATCATTGGTCTAGATTCAACCTTACCATTAACAACAACTGCTCTTTCTTTAACACCGTGTAAACCTAAAACTGCCGTTTGTGGGACATTCAAAATAGGAGTACCATATAATGAACCAAAAACTCCACCATTAGAAATGGTGAAAGTACCACCAGTCATATCTTCAAGGGTCAATTTACCATCTCTTGCCTTTCTACCCAAATTAGCAATCTCGTTTTCAATTTCCAAGACAGATAATGATTCAACGTTTCTAACAATTGGAGTAACTAAACCTTTTGGTGTAGCAACGGCAACAGAAATATCAAAGTAATCTCTGAAAACCATGGTATCGTTATTTTCAATGGCACCATTAACTGCAGGGATATCTTTAGCAGCTAAAGCTGAAGCTTTAGAGAAAGCACCCATGAAACCGAATTTGGTGCCTGTTTTCTTCAAGATTTCATCTTTATATAATTTTCTCATTTCGATTAATGAAGACATATCAACTTCATTGAAAGTAGTTAATGAAGCAGCAGTATTTTGAGCTTCCTTTAATCTTTCAGAAATTCTCAGTCTCATTCTGTTCATCTTAATTCTTTCTTCAGTTCTTGAAAAGGCAGCTTTTGGAGTTGATTCAGTGCTCTTTGCAGCTGGTGTAGATTCTTTCTTTGGAGCTGGTGTAGATTCTTTCTTTGGTTCAGCAGCTGGTGCTGGTGCTGGTGTAGGTGTAGATGGAGATGTAGATTCCTTCTTTGATTCTTCAGCAGCTGGGGTTGGAGTTGAAGTGGATTCCTTTGCCTTCTTTGAAGGAGCAGCAGCAGCAGCACCACCGGCTGGGGCTTCACCAGGTTCAATCTTGAGTAATGGTTGACCAACTTCAACTGTATCTTCTGGAGCAACCAAGAATTCAGTGATGGTACCTGAGATTGGAGCATTGACTTCAACGTCAATCTTATCTGTTTCAATGGTGGCGATCAATTCATCAGCAGCAACAAAATCACCAACTTCTTTATCAAAAGAAGTCAAAGTACCTTCAGTGATAGATTCGGCCATTTCTGGAACATTAACAACTTGAGCATTACCTCTAATGAATAAATTGAACTTATTATTGTTATTCAATTGATGTAAAGGTTGTAAGTTTTTTCTTGAATTTAAAGATGGTCTAACAGAAGTTTGGATAGATCTAGAGGAAATTTGAGAAATTGATATTTTATTAATATTAATAACAGCCAAAGGCTTTAAAGCTTGTAAACGTCTTGAAGAGGTTCTTAGTTGTGATCTTAACATTTTTGCTTATATTATATTATATTATATTATATGGGATGTAAGAGGTCTTGTTAATTTGAAATTGTGAAAAATCTTTTGAGTAAAGTTAATTTTAGTACATTAATATATTAAATAAAATAACAAACTAGTTTGTATCCATAGAAGTAGTACAAGAACAGAACAAAACAAGTGTTACAGCGCATTCAATATACAATATTGAATATTGAATATTATACAATACAATACAAAAACAGGATCGGACCTGAAAGTCCTCCCTCTTAGAAGGTATTCTATCCCATCCTATCCTATCCTATCCTATCCTATCCTAACCTATATCCTAACCTAAAAAAAAAGAAGCTCAGCTGCTGCTGAGCTGACACAACCAAAGAACCCCCCCCCCCCCCATAATCAAACACGTTACAATACACAGCCCATCATCTCCCTGTAATTTGTAATTCTCACCGGGAGGGGGCACCTATCAAATTTGCAGGGACCCCCATCCATCCCTAGCTGACTTTAAAACGACCTTCTATTGGTTTCCCGCGTAGTTATGCGAATACGGCGCCTTTTCTTGCCGTAATAATTAATACATGCATTCAAACATGCAAAGTCGATAGATTGCGTCGATTGACGATTATCCAAAGAAAAAAAAATTAAAAAATAAAAATTTTCACTAATTAAGTAAAATTTAATTCGGACTTGAGGAAGAATAAATTTTTTCTTTTTGTTTTATGCTTTCATAAGCTGTTATGTTATGCTCTTTATAATTTGCTGGGTGGTTATAGCACAGCCAAGTCCCGGGGGTTGGAGGAGTTTGACGGAGAGTTAAGTTAAAATTAAAGGGCAATGAAAAGCCCAGCCTATTATTAGTAGTAGTAGTAGTACTCCGAACTTTTTCAACTTTCTCCGGGTTAAAAAAAAAGCTTTGATTTTAGCTAATTTATTTTATGTCAAACCTGTTTTTTTAACCGCAAGGTTGGGTAGTAAGTATCAAGAGTGACTTCTTTGAAGTGGGAAAAAAAAAATATAGTTATCAAAAGAGTATAATTTAGAGAGTGTGTGTGTCTGTCTGTGTGTTCCCTTCACCATTATTTTGGATTTCAAGAATCTACTATAGATAGATATCAATCAATATATTATATACCAATTTGAAAAAAAAAAATTAAAGTCTTCCGATACCGGGAGTCGAACCCGGGTCTGCCCGGTGAAAGCGGACCATGATAGCCGTTACACTATATCGGAGAATTGTTACTTAAAAAGTAAATGAGTTTAAGATACAATATAATTTACATAAACGCCGCGACGCCGCACGGGTGTTTTTTGCTTTTAAGTTTTGGACAACAATTCATATGTTTTTTTTTTTTTTTTACTTCTAAAGTGATTGCCCTTTCTCTACTTTGATTGGTAAATTAGACTTGATATTATATGATTTCTTAATTCATGACTGAAAACAACAAACAATCAATACTTTATGTAAATTTAATAAAAGGTTTGAGTTGACAAAAAAGAATAAAAAAAAACATTATTTGTTTTTTTCTGATTTTTATGAAATTATTAATAATTTTCCAATAGAAACATTACAATACTTGTTAAGGGGAAATTACAAAAAACTGGTATTATTGAGAAATAAGGTGATTTATAAAGAAGACTCTTTTGTTAGACTACCCCGTTAATGAGGGACTAATAATGACTGACTATGAACTTTAAAGTATTAGATTGATGGTAATCCACTCATGGATATTTCTATTCCCATGTATCTTACAATGTGACATTGTACTACAGCTTACTTTACAATAACCACATGCACCAAGAGAAACAATCAATCTTATTTCAATTATGTACGGGAGATTGTAAAGTGTTTCAAGTAGAGTGTGTGTTACATCGATCAAATTTATAACTGTTTTTTTTTTTTTTTTTTTTTTTTCATTTCGAATTATGGTGTCATACTTACAGTAACAGTTAGTTACCTTTAATATCTATGTAAAAACACAAAACCTAAAGTATCATACAAATAAACAAAATAGATCACATCAAAGTCGATCTACCACCAATATCAGTACTAGCTTCACCATTCGGCAAATTTCCTTCCCTTTTTCCGTCAATAAAAGTATTATAAATTCTTTTGAAATTTTCCAATTCCTTATTAGAAATTGATTTCTTGGTCTCTTTCAGACCTTCTAGTAAATGCTCGGGTTTAACCACAATCATGTTCTTAGTATCATTGTTGTCATCATTTGATAAAGAATTATCAATTTCATTAGTTGGTGCAATTGTTTCATCTTCAATCTCTTTCAATTTCATGTTCTTATATATGGATTCAATTTGTTTCGAAATGACAACTTTATCTGCACTTGATGCATTTTTGAACATAGTGAAAAATTCAACTCCATTTTTATCGTTTTGTCCAGTACCAGGACCTCCACCACCATTATTAACATTATTGGCCAATTCCTCCAAATTCTCATGAACAGACTTCAAATACGAATTATAAATCAGTGCTTGTAAATCAGCACCGGAATATCCTTCAGTTTCCCTAGCTAAATGTGCCAAATCAGCCTTTTCATCGATATTGAACTTGGTGATAACCGTCTTAATGATATCCAATCTATTATCAAAATCAGGGAGATCACAAATAATACTTTTATCTAATCTACCCGGTCTTAACAAAGCCGAATCAATTAAATCTGGTCTAGAAGTGGCAGCTAACACATAAACACCATCCAAACCCTCTGCACCATCCATTTGAGTTAACAATTGATTAACAACTCTATCGGTAACACCAGTAGAGTCATGCCCTCTCTTTGGAGCAATCGAATCAAATTCATCAAAGAATAAAATACATGGTTTTGCAGATGATGCTCTTTCAAATAATTCTCTAATGGATTGTTCTGAGGCACCAATATATTTATTCAAAATCTCAGGTCCCTTGATGCTGATGAAATTCAATCCACATTGAGATGCAATAGCTGAAGCTAGATAGGTTTTACCACATCCTGGATATCCGTATAATAATATACCAGATCTTAAACGTAGTGGACTGGCCGCAAAAATAGGCGCGTATTTGGTAGGCCATTCTAATGTTTCTAACAATGTCTTCTTAGCTTCTACTAATCCTCCAATATCCGACCATGCCACATTTGATTTTTGGAGTTTGACACCACGAAGTGAGGATGGAATGTAACCTTGCAAAGCCTTTTGAAAATTGCTTAATTTTAGATGTTTCTTGTTATCCATATCATTGTTGTTGTTGAACAATGTACTGGAAATATAGTCATGATATGTACGATCAGCTAGTATTTTCAAATCAGACGGTAAATAACCTTCAGTTTCAATAGATATATCATTCAATATTTCATCATTTTGTAAAACCAAATCGTATGCGTTGATATACACTGAGATCAATGTCTTACGTAAATCTTTATCAGGTGCCTTCAAATGAAATTCATCTTCGATTAAATGAGTTTGGAAGATTATAGGATTCAAAGAATCTTTGGATTTGGATGAGCAAAGTAGAGAAACACGTCTATTCTGCAAAACTGGTCTGAATTTAGATATCAACAATTCACTAATTTGTTTACTTAATCCTGAATCTCCGTGTTCCATCTCCTGCGGAATTAAAGAGTCTAAATTCTCCAAAACTAGCAACGAAGGTGAATGCCAGTTAATTTCTTTTATTAAATTATCAATCAAGTTTCTCAGATTGTTGAAAGTATCATTTGCAATAGAGTCACAATTAACTAGTTTAACATAATAGTTTTCCTCTTTGAATATCCTCTTCAATATGTCTTCAATTATAACTGATTTACCACTACCTGAATTACCGTATAATAGTGATGTATTTCCTCTTTTCAATGTTCTTATTATTTTTTTGATCAGTTTATCTTGTCCAACAACTCCAATAATATCCGATTCTTTGTTCTCTTCTGTATCTAATTCTTGAATAAACGATTCTGGTTTCAAAACATCTTCACCAACCTCAAACTTTAAGCTTGCTTGTGGTTCATTAATCAATACCCAATTCTGGGTCCCTTTCATTTCTATAAATCCACCTAAAGGTAAAAGACCTGGAATTATAGGTAGCTTCATTCCATTGGTGATAGGACAGCCTAAAGGAGTATTCAAGATATTTAAGTCGGTGAAATGTTTGACAAACTTGGCACTGATCTCTTTTTTCAATTCCTGATCTTTTAATCTTTTGTTATCGTCATGCTTCAACGAAATATCTGTAACAACAGGAGTGGATGTAATATATTTATGGATAGTAAATGTTCGTGACTGTTTTTGTTGAGCTTTGTCGTCTGACTCGCTTGAAGACGACGGAGTATCAATACATATCAAATTACCTACTTGATTCTCTATTCCCAATGATATTGCCAATAACTTTGATATTCCAATTGTGTTTGAAGGGGCCCGTGGATCATGAACCAATCTGGCCATTATCTTTCTTGTTTCTATGCTTGATGAGCTTGCAGCATTATGAGACTCCCCAGAAGGAGATGAGTTTGAATTTGTTCTAGAGTTAGGTTGAGAGCCATTGTTTGGTTCTACATTTTTTGAATTCCCATTACCTTGTAATCCACTAGCTTTGATAGGAGTTCCAGGACCTGCTATAACAGAAACTTGAACAAATTCAATTGATTTAAATTGATTGTTTATGAAATCTTGGTCCAAGTTCACGTAAACCTCATAATTAGACTTATTCAGATTCAGAAATTCAAAAGATTGATGTGGTAAAGAGACGCTCCTCAATAAGCATGAAGGAATAGTGTCAAATTGAGAAGAACGTCTACTACTAACAGATCTTCTCCGCTTCTGTTGACTATTTGAAGTCGATGTAGAGGATTGAGAACCACCATTTTCACGACGTCCGTTTCTAAAAACTTTGGGTTGAATGTGTAACTCACTGTCATTAACTAGTAATCCTTTTTCAATATCGCTTGACTCAGACTTCACTGATTTTACTATAAATCTTATAACATTATTGGAGTTCGAATTTGGGAACACCACAATTTGTTGACCTGCTGACAAGCATCTTATTTGATTCAAAAATTTATCCTCAATTGATTGAGCATATAATTCTGTTAATTCCCAATCACCTGAAGTTTCAGGTTCCAGTTCAACGGATTGAATTTTAGGAATCTCAAATATCAACTGTGCTGTAATTGTTCTACCTTCTTTCAAACCTATCACATTACCAAACAAAGGATCAATCTCAATATGATCATTATCGCTTGAAAAATAACCAGTCCAACCACAGTAGTATTTAACTTTCTTCTTGGTGGATGGTGATTTGAATGAAAGTTCAACAACGATACTCTGAATTAAAAAATTGCTTGATAAAAACGGGTTGATGAAGCTAGCCGGCAAATTGAGAAGGCAATTGTTTGATGATTTGAAAGATACTTTGGTGTCTATGGAAGTCATTTTTCAATATATGATGACAAAAGTTTATGTTTATGAAACAATGATTGATTAAAAATGATTCAGCACAAGCAATGGATGAAAAGGTATAAGGAATACGTTAAGGAGTATATATAAATTGAACTCGAGAATCAAAGAGTGAAAAAGCGGAGGGAACCGAAAAGTTGTGGAGAAGTTCACTGATTATTCACCTTTCAAATGGTCTTGTTTGAAGTTGCAGAACACTAGTCAGTTGAAATGTGACCAAACAACTTATTACTTATAAATCCAGAGATAACCAGAACTGATACAGGTGTACTAAGGAAATATCTAAACCTTTATTTCTTTTGTTTTACCGTTCCAAGAAGCACAAAATGATTCAATGTTCAAACTAATCCTCCACACTCACTCATACAAATTTCCTTTTATGAACCGACTCTCTTGATCTTACAATTTCCGCATTGAGGTATACTTGTCGGTGCGGCTTGTTATATATATTACAGATAATTTAAAAGTATCAATTGCAAAAGGTCGATCGTCGAATAGTTATAAAGTATATATCGACGAACTTTTTTTCAAAGCTATATATAGGTTTTGGCGTTTTTGTCATTTTTGATGATTTAAACACAAGAGCGTGTTGGTGTGGTGCTTGTTTAAATAGCTGCCCGTTACAAGTTGCTTTAGTGGGACCACAGTAATTAACTCCTAAGACCATAAAGTTGGAAACTATCGATTGATCAATAAGATGCCCGCAAAAGGTTGGAGAAAAGACGAGCAGGAGTCGAATCTAGAAACAGTTTTAGACAATGAAAAAGTGTCGATAGATAACGTTCTGTTTCCCAAGGCAACGGTTTTGAAGCTATCGAAACAAATTTTATCAAGCTCGGAAACGAGTAATATGATACTTTCAAAGGATTCACAAACAGTTATTCAAAGATCATCAGTCCTATTTATCAATTATATATACTATCACGCTAAACAGCACTCTAAATTACAAGGACGTAAAGTTGTCAGTGCTAATGACATTCTTACAGGTTTAGAGAATGCCGGATTTGGGAGTTACTTAGATGTCTTAGAGGAAGAATTAGAAGCTTTCAATAAAAGAAAAGAAGCTAAGAAGAGAGAAAAATTGTTAACGAAAAACATATCTACATCAGCAAGTGCAGGTGCCGACGATTTGGATACAGATTTAGATGCTACTGCCACTCCGACAAATGACAACGATGAAGACGAGGAAGAAATCATTGATGATGAAGATGACAACGACGACAACGCTTCGAGTAGCAAGAGGGCCAAAATTAACGACAAAGGAAAGAGAAGCAAAAAACAGCAGGAGGAAGATGAAGATTTGACTGAAGAAAACATAGAGGATGATGCTACGAACGCCGAGGAAGAAGATAATGATAACGAAGAGCAGGGTGCGGAGGAAGACGAGGAAGCAGAAGAAGATGGTGACGATGATGAAGAAGAAGAAGAACCAGAACTCACAGCTACTCAGACATTACTACAGGAACATAACGAACTCGTCGGATCAGGAGACGAAGAAGCTAGCGGTATAGCTGAAGAGGACGAGGACGAGGACGAGGACGAGGATGAAAATAACGAAGACGATTACTAGTTGCGTACGTTTCGTAAGAACAGGTTTCGTTGTGTATGTCATTATTTAATTCAATTGTTTTATCCAGCTTATAAATTTACTTTAATACTATTGCCTTACGCTTTTTTCATTAGATGTAAAATTCTCTCAATCGCTATTATATAATATTAAAGGTTAATAGAAACTCAAAGATGCTGCTAGAAAAATATGCACAAAAAACAGGAATGCTGATTTTATGGTTCTATGGTTAAATGGTTTAATGGTTCCATTCTTATGTGTGTTGTCCTATATGATGTTTTGAAATGGAAATTTCAAAAAGAGCGAAACATAAAGCAATTGTTGCCCTTAAATCAAACTCTCAGAAGTTATTGATTCAGTATTGACCTCATTAACTTCTATTTTGTCCAATATCATACTGTTCTCATGATTAATTTCAACTATAACGGGTCTTTGCAACGATTCTCCTGGGTATTTAGGATGTGATGGTTGCTTAGGCTTAGAAGGATGCAAACATCTCCTATAGAAAGGTAGCCCACATTCCAAACCAACGAATAAATAAAAAAGAATGAAAATTATACTAGCCAATAGAACAACAAATCGAACATTGGACCACCAAAACTTCTTCTTAATCATCACTGCTCTTCTTCTGAATGAGTTGGAAGATAAATTTAATTTACTTGTCTTATTGATCAATAGATTCAAATTCTCACCTCTGTTTAAAATCTTATCGATATTCTCATTCATCAGCTCTCTCACTTCATCCAATTCATCAGCTGTTGTGGCTCCATATGTCTCCGTGAGTTGTCTTAATTTATTCTCTTCGTCTTTGATGATCTCTCTGAGCTTATTTTTAAACTCAAAATTTTCAAAGCTTTTATTACTCGGAGAACGATCACTATAGGGTGTTATACCACTTTTGTTCGTCTGTGTATTGTCATTGCTCGTTTCAGCTGTTAATGTTATTCCACTTGCAGCACTGCTTTGTTCATAGTAATTGGAAAGGTAAGTAACCATAAGTTTGTCAACTAAATTGTATACAAAGCTTCTGAGAATTTTATCGTTACAAAGCACTATTATCGTGATTAAATCATTATTCTTCATAAGTTTCTTGTTGTAATATAGCATAAGATTAACGTAGGAGTTTTGCCCAGGTGCTGAGGTACCAACTTCAGAGTTCGGACTCCCAGATGCATTGCTGTTCAGAATCAAATTGCTGGAAACTTTAAAGTCATTTAATCTTGAGTCTTGTACTGAATTTATGGTACCAAGATTTTTGGATATGAGCTCTAAGTAGTTGATATTCAACTGGCTTGTAAGGCCCACATTGTCATAAGTGTATAAAGTGGTCGAATTCACACTTAGAGCTGCATAAATGATGGATGTATTTATGTTGTCAACTGACGATGTGCTCATTGTTTGTGATCTTAATGCGTATGTATCCTTGTAACAATCAATAATTCGCTTTCTGAAACAATGTCAATGAAGAGCAGCCTGTGAAACAAAAAGAGATCCGCGTGGGGTGTTGGAGAGTAGTTATAGTGATTGATACGTGAACAAAACAATGAAAAACACCTCTGTATAAATTGCTTTCTATATATCAAAATAAATAATTAAATATTTAATGAAATGAGTGACTCTCGCCTTGATAATTTGAAATCCCTCTCTCTACCTAAAAAACGAGAGACTATTTTTGACTCGTTATACAGGAACTTTCAAACAATTAGTTGCTGTCTAATGTCGAACCAAATACTCTAGAAGAGAAAATTGAACTTATATAAGTGAAAAGTTGCTGAAAACAAAAAGTGAAAAATTAAATGAAAAAACATTTAACACAAATCGTAATAATATGGGGAAGCGATGGCCTTTGAAATTTGATATCTTTAAATTTCTTCCGGCGCTCCCTACGGCCCGGCCTGCCGAGGGAAGTGGTAGACAAGGTATTTACTTAATGGGGTCGATAACTAAGTTGTATATTATAGATACTAAATAGTAGAAGTGAATGCTGCTGAATAGTACTAATCTAATCATATTGCAACTGACAACTAATGTTTCCCCCAAATATGCATATTTTTCGCTACACAATGCTTAGTTGTTGTTGGTAGAGATCTGAACTACTCAGACATAGTGAACCGAGAATGATACTGAATATCAGTGAAATCGCTAACACAGAAGATATCCAACCTCTTACCATGTAAATTCGACGGAACTTTCACTTTCCCTGAAACTTTAGCAAATCTCCCCACTTTTCTTGGTGATTCCCTCTTGATAGCATACAATATATCGTTTTCTAAGTCGCAAACGATCACAAACCAAGTCTCTCTTTGAGGTTTGGAAAATTTAGGAGTGTGAACTTTGAATGATGGATCAATCGAATCATTTTCATGTATCAGTTCCACTAAAACTTCTTGTGAAGAGTCTTGCTTTACAGTAAACTCACCAGTCGGTATTGTGGATGCGATACGGATAAATCTATCCCGTTTGTTCCTATCAACATGTTGCTTATCAGCGAATCTGTGAAGTTCTTTATTACTCATCTTTCCAATCATTTTCAAATCAATCTCTGGCTTTGCTGACATAGGCTGCCAATCAGAGCCATCCTTATCAAACACACCTTCAGGTAACGGTTTCACTTTCAATCCAGGTAGTGTAGTAACAAAGTCATCATCAAACCAGCACCCTTGTTTGACAGATTGCATCAGTTTGATAAACATCATGACAGTCGATAGGTAACCCAATTCGGATGTTACATCGATATAAGCTTGTAAGACACGTAAACTTTGATCTAACACAGAAACTGTGTCTTGTGCGTAATCAGCTATTGGTAATTCAATTCGTGAAAAGAAAGCCTGTAACAATAAAAATGTCTTGATATGGGGATCCCAAATGAATTCACATTCCTCCAAATCGTCAGCAGGATATCTCATTTGTTGTGACAATTCCATATTAATCAACTCTTCACCATGTCTTGTTGGCAATTCGTCATATTCAGTAGCTTCAGATAACCATCTTAAACATTTCCTGAAACTAGCACCTTTGACTATTTTATTCAACAAGTTTCTCATTGTTTTATGGGATAAATAATAGTAAGAAGATATTTGCAAGAAAGGAGTAGGTTTCAAAACATCCCCACTAGAAACCAAACACTTAGATTCTCTCAAATTATCAATGACATTATCGATTAATCCACTCAAGTATTTACTAATACCGGCAGGTGACAAATCTTCGATACCATAGTACGTTGGGTTATTATGGGCTCTTCTGTATAAGAATGTCCAAGTCAAGAAATCCATTGCATCTTGCCTACTTTTAATAGTTCCCGATGAAATCTCAGCACCAATATGGTTATCCATCACTTTGTGCAATGAAGATTCAACAGGAAATCCAACATTTAGGAAATGTTTATAGAACATCTTCTTCGACTCTTTGGTATACACAATCGCAACACCACTGGTATCGAAGGCAGGTCTTCCAGCTCTACCCATCATTTGTAAAATATCGGTCAAGTCCATGTCTCTGTATCCTTCTATCTTGGCATCAAAGAATTGAGTACCTTTAATAATAACCAAATACGCAGGTAAATTAACACCCCAGGCTAAAGTGGACGTGGCAATAAGAATTTGAATCTTACTTTTTTCAAACAACTTGTGAGATATTTGTCTGTCACTTTCCACCAAACCTGCATGATGTAAACCAATACCAAATTGCAATGATAATTTCAAAGTTTCATCCTTCACTTTCTTTAAGATATCATCTAATTCTTCTTCTTCCATTTTCAAAAATCTACGAGGATTCTCTTCCATACCACATAAGTGAATCAAATCTAAAGCTGTCAATCTCGTTTGTCTTCTAGAGGCAACGAAAATCAAAACAGGCTTTGTTGGTGAATGCTGTTTGATAGCCATAAACGCTGGCTTGTTCATTGTCTTCATCAACGGACAGAAGGCAAGATTGTCGGGGAATCCATCAATATACATTTGTAATGGAACAGGTCTGACACTTGGTGGGAAATTGAATAAACCTTCCTTCACACCTAACCAGCCTGCCATATCCATTGCATTTGAAACTGCAGTGGATAGTCCAAGTAATCTGATTGGTTTCTTGGTATATGAAGATATGTAGTTCAATCTACTAACAATCATCTCTAAAATTGGACCTCTATCACTTGCTAATAAATGAATTTCATCCATAATAACTAATGAGACCTCTTGAACAAACTTTCTACTTTGCCAATTACGTGAAATACCATCAAATTTTTCTGGAGTCGTAATAATAATATCGGCTTCTCTGACTTCTCTTGCTTCAGGTAAGGAATCACCGGTCATCTCAACAACCTTATGGCTCGAGTTCTTAGAAATACGTTCTCTCCAATCATCGACCCTTTCTCTGACTAATGCCTTCATTGGAGCAATGTATACAACTTTTGATCCTGGGAAATCTCTAAAAGCATGCCAGATTGCCAATTCTGCAACAACCGTCTTACCCGAACCTGTAGGGGATCCAACAAAGACACTTGAATTTGAATTATATAATGTATGAAATGTCATTGTTTGCATAGGATTAAAATATTTGAAATTGGAGTAAATGTTCTCAACTTCTTCGTTATGCAAGGCAGTCACAGGAAGTGGCTGCAATCTGAGTAACTTTGTTTGAATTGTTTCATTATGCGGTCTGATCAATTGTTGGAACGAAATAGCATGCACTGTCTCACAACCAATCCAGCTGTCACTAACTGCCCTAACAATGACTTGCGGTGGTAATGGATCACTCAATGGGATCATAAAATCTAACTCATGATTTGAATTCATTTGATTCTTATTCAATATAAGTTTTTCGAAATGGAGAATATGTGACTTATCACTCTCTTCTACCATAATCCAAAAAAATTGTGCATTTCCGTGATACTCAAAATTCCACGTGAAATCAGCCTCGATCACAACGTGAACTCTCATCACGTTAGCAGTGATTGGGAAAATTTCAGCATTTAACAACAAATAGGGAAATCTACCAACTAACTTGTATAAAACATTCCCCATTCTTGAATTATGCACCAAGTCACCTAATTCTGACGAATCCATTTCTCTTAGCATTTCCATACTTGGATTCTTTGATTCAATCAATTTCATGATTTGTGGAGGCAAGTCGAATTGTCTCATTGGGTGACTGAATGACCATATTTGCTTATCAATAGACTTACAAATAGATAACATAACTCTGGCAAACAGCCCCCATCTTCTATTGATTCCAATCAAGAACAACGCACGACAGATACGAGCTGCATTCTGTGCAACGTAGTTCGAGTCAGAAACTAATGCTGAGTCTTTAATAAATGCTCTGGATATGTAAGCTTGTAATAAGATATTGGATTTTCCTTGAGAAGATTCCAACTCTGAACCAATTTCACAGGCCATTTTCTCTTCTTTCAATTGTTCTAGTTCCTTTGATTCTTCCTCTCTGAATTTAATGTTATCAAACTCAGAACTCATTGCGATTATACTTAAGACGTCTGCTTCAGATGCAGTTGGTGTCGTCATCGTGTTGAAAATCTCGACTGATTCATTCAGCAAGTAGAAATCAGAAGCGACTCTTCCTAGATCTTTCGGAATGAGTGCGGATGATCTTTCATCAAACACAATCATTTGTAAAGTGTGCAATTTTCTAGCGGCAGTTATTATCATATCTCTTCTTCTTTGGACTAACAATGGGTCTTCTGCCATTTCCCTCCAATCAATACCATAAGCGAACGGATTTTGTTTCATTCTAACATTCAAATAAGTGTAACCTAACCATTGAACACCTTCGTCAACATTAGTAACTGTACCTAGAGAAATCTCGGCATTCAAATTATCCACCAATTTCTCCGACAATTTCGATTCAATAGGATGTTGTTGTAATAATAATGAAACATAATGATCCAATTTATCATTAGTAGTACATAATACACCAATACCATGACTCTCATATTGAGGTCTACCAGCTCTGCCAAAAATTTGAATCACATCAGAGATACCTAAATCAACAAATCCACCAGCTTTTGAATCGTAGACTTGCGTCCCTTTGATAATAACACAAGCGGCTGGTAAATTCACACCCCAGGCTAAAGTAGCCGTACAGCATAATACTTTGATAGCACCATTTAAGAACATTTTTTCAGTTAGATTCCTATCACTTCTCATCATACCTGCGTGATGAACACCGAATCCACCTTGAAATAACTCTCTAACATCTTTGTTCTTATTCTTATTCATTTCTTTTTCAAACTGTGTATAATGAGAAGAATCAGTACAGTCAAAATATGAACTCTCAAAGTTTTCACCCGCCATCTTCATAAAAGTTCTAGCTGTATTCATTGTATCTTTTCTAGAATGAACAAACACCATTACCTGGTGATCTCGAGCCAACATATCAACTAGTTTATTATATGTGACCTGATCAAGTTTCTCTCTAGCTTGCCTTGTACCAGCTTTAGCCCTGACACCAATAAGTTGCTGCTCCAATGGAACAGGTCTAAACGATTGGTCGAAAAAGAACATACCAACGTTTCTATTCACTCCCAAAAAATCAGCCACGTCTACAAAATTTGGCAATGTTGCAGATAAACCCACCACTCTTATCATCAATTGAGAACTTTCGACTTGTCTTAAAGTTCTAGCAACTAACGTTTCAATAACTGAACCTCTATCTTCATGTAATAAATGAACTTCATCGATAATCAAAAGCTTAACTTTTTCAACCAATTCAGTGTCACCATTTGATTTTCTAGTAACAACATCCCATTTTTCAGGAGTGGTAACTATGATTTGAGTAGTCATTATTTCAGCTTTAGTTAATTGCATATCACCAGTCAATTCTCTAACTTGTATCCCTAACCAACTCAATTTTTTAGAAAACTTCTCAACAATTTCAGCAGCCAATGCTTTCAAAGGAGCCACATAAACGATTTTAAATTCATCATAATCTATATCCACTTGAACTCCATCATCTGTCTCCGTCTCCGTGACAAACTGATTTATCGTATGCAATACAGTCAATAATGCCACATCAGTTTTACCCGCACCAGTTGGCGCGCAAACAAGCATATTTTCATTCGTATCATAAGCAACTGGATATATCAACGATTGCATCCTATTCAATGTTTTATATCCTTTGAAAGTCCCCTGACATAAGAAATCCAGTTCCTTAATAGCGACTAATCGTTCTTTCAAATTTGGAATAGGTTTTTTCTCGGATTTAGGAATCAAAATCTCTTCATAATTCTCATATGTTTCCCTTGTTGAACCAAAGGGTAAACTGAATTTTTTTCCTGTAAATGAAAGCATGTTACCTGATGCCCCTTGGGATCTATACACATGTGGATACGAGTCTTTAGTTGTTTGCCATTCGAGTTTTGTATTTTTCGCATTCTTAGCATTGTTCAACACCTGTTGATGGATTTCGTCATCTGTCATCAATTTAGGTGTATTAGATCTGGTGTTATTAACACTGGGAAATAGAGAGGTGATTGATCTGTGATACTGATCTAATAGTTCAGTTTTGTTTTGAATGATTTTAGAAATTAAGTCGAATTCATCGAATCCTAATATATCAAAAAGAACAGACTGGACACCCTCTTCTGTCTCTTGGGAGTTCAATGATGATATTATAGTTTCTAGGATATGCTCTGAGGTCATTGAATCGTTTTGAGCTCCTCCCTGAGACTCGCTAACTCTTTGACAGTTCGTCTTGATATCTTTCAAGATATCCAATGTATGCCCCGTATCAAGGTCACCACTGCTTCCAGGCCCAAACAAATCTCCCTCATCAAAGTCGTCGCTTTCTTCTTCTTCTTCTTCTTCGTCTTCATTTAAGAAGTCCAGACTACTCTCTCCAACATTCTCAAAATTTTTCAATAGATCATTTAATTGCTTGCCCACAGAAAGTTTCACCTCTCCGTCTGATATATTATTCGGCACCTTGAAAACAGATTCTTCTCCTTCAAAATGTAACCCACTCAATGCCTCTATCATAGGGTTCATTGCTTGAAGGTATGATTTCGTTGATGATACATTATAAGTTGCCATCTTGCCTCGTCTTTTAAAAATATGATGTGTCTATACGTATGCTTCCTTCTTCAAAATCTTTTAGTTAAAGTTATTCTGCGTGGTATTATTATATCTATTAAAGATGTGTTCTGTGGGGATATACAAACAAAGTCTCCTTTAAGTAAACTGTAAGAAAGATCTTGATCAAATTGTAACAATAAGCTGTGAAACTTGACAGTGGTTGTATTTTTTAATGAATACTTGTGAAACCGTACCAATTGGTTATCTTATCAATGGCGTATGTATGAGTGAGCCAGAGTGAATAGGTGATAGTGTATAAGAGAATTTGAACTAAAATCGGAGTAGTATAGGTATGACTAATAGACTATATGTACCTCTAACATGTAATGTACAGACTGGAAAATAAAAATAAAAATAAAAATAAAAATAAATTGAATTTAATATTCTCTGCCTGGTGATTTATAACCATTAGATCTGGAATCTGGTCACTGGCCCTCCCTTTTAATTTGAGCTGTACAATTAAACAAACAGTTAAATAAAAGGAAATCTTTATAACTATTGTAACATTGACTAACTAGTCGAAGGATATAAATGAAAAAAAAGCAAACAAACATGAACTATCAAAAACAAACAAAAAAATAACAATAAAAAAAAACGATAAAAAACTAATCGAAGGATCACAAAAAACAAACAAACTAACTCACGTATACACAAGGGGAATGTCAAAAGAATCAAGAGGTAACTAACAAAACTAACACTATCATAACATAAAAGACAACACTGCATACGTCATCAACAATCCACCTTGTTGACAAAAAGAAGGAAACCCTGAAACATAAACAAAAGAACACAAAAAAATCAAAAACAAAACACAAGAATAGTAGTAGTAGTAGTAGTAGTATATGAAGTGAAATAACAAAGAAGAGAAGAAAGAAAGAAACAAATAAAACATGCTATGCCATTATAATATAATATTATATTATATTATGAGAAACGATGCAATGTGTATTATTAGCAATGATATAATAGCAAACCAAAGAAATGAGGAGGAGGAGGAGGAGGAGGAGGAGGAGGGGAAAGGGATAGAGAAAAACAAATGAATAAATTGAAACAAAGACAACAAAATAGTTGAATAAGAACATAATCATAAATCAAATTGTCCATTAACAAATTCATCATCAACATCCATATCATCATGATGTAATTCTTCTTCATCTTCTTGACTATCTTCATCAATAACTTCTTCTTCTGGTGGCAAATTTGGATTTCCAGGGATTAAAGAACCATAAACAGGTTTGAATGAATTACCTAATTTTTTCCCCATTGATTGATTATTAAGATGATCAAAAATCATTGAATCATCAACATAGGTGAAACCTTTAAAATTTTCTTGAACTACTGATGAAAGTGGTGTTGTACCCATTAATAATTGTTTATTTATTGCTGATGTTGAAGTATTTGTAAATTCTGGATCAAAATTAGATGTATCTAATTCATTTGCAATATGTGGAACAAATGGTGGTGGTATTTTCTTTTCTCTTAATAATAACCAATCAACATCATTGAAAAAAGGATGTGCTCTTAATTCTCTTGCATCATTAATGGCACCCAATCTATGTTTTGGATTTCTATTTAATAATCCTTTAACAAATGATCTACCTTCAGAAGACAGAATTTCTTTTGGAAATCTAACTTTACCAAATGCAATATTTTTATACATTTGTTGTGTATTATCTGCATAAAATGGAGACCAACCACAACACATTTCAAAAATTAAAACACCTAATGACCAAAAATCAACCATTTTTGTATAACCTGATTCATCTAATAAGACTTCAGGTGCTAAATATTCAGTTGTACCACAGAAAGTATTTGTAGTACCATTTGAAGTCAAATTTGCCTTTGATAAACCAAAATCACATAATGCAATATGTCCATTTGCATCTAATAAGATATTTTCAGGTTTCAGATCTCTATAAACAATATCATTATCATGTAAATGTTCTAAAGCTAGAACTAATTCAGCTATATAAAATTTGGCTCTATCTTCACTAAATCTACCTTCTTTTTGTAAATGCCAAAATAATTCACCTCCACTCATGAAATCTGTAACTAAATATAAATCTGCAGGAGTTTGAAATGAAAATTTTAAACCAACAATAAATGCAGATTCTGAAGTTGAAGTTCTAACTAAAATATCTCTTTCACCAATTGTATGAGCAATTTCCTTTTTTCTAACAATAACTTTTTTTGATAAAACTTTCATTGCATAGATTCTATCAGTATCTTTCTTTTTAACTTGAAAAACTTGACCAAATGTACCTTTACCTAATAATCTTAAAATTTCAAAATCTTCAGGACCATAATGTCTTTTACCAGTATTTGAATATTCTAATTTAACTCTAATTTTACCTGTAACCATTTCGGTATGAATTCTAGATTTTAAATTTAACCATTGTTCATTTCTTGATTCTTCAATAGTTTGAGGTTTAATTCTAATATGACCTAAAAATAAATCATCTTGAGCAGAATCATAAATTGAAATATCTAATTCTGATTTAGCACCAACAACATCAAACATTGCTTTATGATGCCAAACAGGATTTGATGAATTAAAATTATTTGCACTAATATTCAAATTTTGATGTGATGAAGTTTGAGTTCTAACAAGTGGTGATCTCTTATTATTGGTTGGTTTATTAATATTATTATTATTGTTATTATTATTATTATGATGATGATGGGTAGTATGATTATTATGACTATTAATGCTATTGTTATGACTATTAATGCTATTGTTGTTGTTATTGTTGTTATTGTTGTTATTGTTATTATTATTGGAATTGGTATTACTATTGGTATTATTATTGATATTGGTATTGGTATTGTTATTATTGATTTTACCATTTGATGAAGGAAGTTGTAAATTATCATGATGATGTCTAGATTCAAAACTTTCAGGACCTTGAGTAACGAATTCTGAACTTTCAAAAGTACAAACTACATAAGGTTGAGAATTTTGAGAAGTAACATTTAAACCTGAAGCTTCAATAATACTAACTCTTAATTTTCCTCTAGGTATAGCTGTATCTGTATCATTAGAAACAGGTAATGCACTAATACTATCAACAGTTAAATATTGAGATTTATCTAATTTCAAATCATTTGAATTTGTAACATTAGATGAGTTATTATTGGAATTGGTAATGGTATTATTTCTATTATTGTTGTTATTGTTGTTGTTAATAATTGGAGTATTAAATTGGGCAGTCAAATTACTTTGTTGTGATTGGTCAAATTGATTTATACTTCTATTAAGCGCGCTTTGATCTTCTCTAATGGTGGTACCAACAGCAAATGAACTATCACTTAATGCTATAGTTGGTAAAGCTTGAGTTATCATTTCATTTGGAGAAAATGTGGGGGAAGTTAAACGACTACCACTATTATTAAGTGAAGTTTCAAAAATAATTTTATTGCCATTGATATTATTATTGGGTGTAGAATTTGAATTTGAATTTGTAGTTGAAGATGATGGTAATGAATCAACTAATTGAGGAACAGCATAAGAATGAGATAATTGATTAGATTGATAAGAACTTGTATTTGAATTTGAATTTGATGAAGTATCTGAAGAATTTGAATGTTGGGAATTGATATGATGTTTCCCTTTGGTGAAACTAAAGAAAGTTTTAGCGAAATCGGACATTTGATTAAAAATCAAATGATATTGTATCTAATCAATTAATTAATTGATTGATTGATTGATTGATCTATTTCTTTTATTGAATAAAAACTGAGAAAAGTAATTGATACCCCTAGATACAAATACAATAAAAGACCAGACCAAATGATTGTTAAGAAGTAATCAATTGAACAGAAATTTAAATATTGAATAGAAATTTAAAATAGATTAGATTGATATCACAACAAACTACTAAACTTTTGAATATGAAATGAAATTGACTGTTCCTTTTTATAAAACACAAAATAAGATAATTTTCTTTTCTTTTCTTTTCTTTTTCTTTATCCACGGACGCCTGTTATCTTGAAATTGATTAACTAAACAGTATGATAACTTATTTATTAAAAGAGACAAGTAGTTAAATTAAATTGAATTAAGTTAAGTAAGTTCTAAATAGCAAATGTTTTCTGTCTGTCTGTCTTTAATTTATTCTAATATACAATATACAATATATCATTGATTAAACAACAAATATATTACTAATAAACATTAAAACAAAAGATAATCAAATCTCTTTTCGCACAATATCCCCCCCCTGTTCTGCGCTGCTTTTTTTTAATAATTTTTTTTTTTAAACAACAGAACAAAGAAAGAAATATTTATTTTTTTGCTAATCAATTACATAATGTTAGTCAGCCCTATTTAATATTATCCTATTATCCTATTATTATCCTATTATAACTCTCATATTTTCAATAATTTCTCCATTAATAACTACTAATCCATTATCATTAAACCAAAATCCATTATATTCTTTGATGTTTTTAAACCATTCCAAATTGATCCATATTATTTCACCACCATTCAATTGATAACCATTCAATTTAATCACTCTTAATGCCGATTCCAATAATTGAGGAGTTTCATTATTTGTTGTTGTTGTTGTTGTTGAATTTGTTGTTATTGTAAGATTAGATGGTTTCAAATTAGATAAATATTCAGTTGTGATTATATCTCCAAATTGATCTGTTTTACCTGGTTGTAATTTCTCAAACAGAGCTCTATAATTGTTTAAATTTTCAACATATAAATCTCCAGGTAATATAATCTTATTCTTTTGATTACTACAATCCCCATTATTATTATTAGAGGAATCCTCAACAATCTTATAAACTTTAGATTCACTAACTAGATTAATATCTCCAATGGCAGCTTCAAAAATTAATGTATCTTTAGGTTTCAAACAAAACATTTGTCCATCTCCTCCAAATATCTCATAAAATGGTTCCCATAATTCCATTTCTAATTCGTCAAGTCTATATGAAGGTCTTCTTAATGATATTTGATAATTATAATCAATTCGATACAATTCAGGATGTCTAAGTAATTTTGAAGAAATAAATGAATTTATTGGAGTTTTAAATCTATCACAAGTATTTAATCCTAAATAATCAGAATCTAATTTATATCCTGATTCAATTATAAGTTTTGGTATTTGATAAGTTGTTGTTGTTGTTGTTGTTGTATTTGATTCAATCATTGGTTGAATGAATGAAAAATATGTATTTAAATCAATTTGAAATTCATCACCTTTTTCAAATTTCATAGAAAGAAATAAATGATTTTTTTTAAAAATTGATATTATTTCATCTGTTAAAATAATCCATTTTGTATCTCTATCAAAAATTTTATTAACATTAGTCTTTTTTTTAAATGTTTCAAATCGAGAATTATCATCATCATCATTAACAACAAGATTATCCGATTTATCTAAAATCTTGTTATAATAATATTTAAATAATCCATCTTCATTCACCTCATCATCATCATCATTTTTAATTTGTTTTTTTGAATAATAATCATCCTTCTTCTCTTTGAAATCATAAATTTTCAATTTGTCATCAAACCAAAAAACATGAGCTTCTGTTGAAAATATTAAATTCCCTGTATTACTACCAGAATGTATAGGATTTGATTCATCAAATAATAAATATAAATATTTTAATGATTCACTCAATACAAAACTTTCCATTCTATCTTGTTTTGAATTATCTAATACATTAGATATTCCTGCAAATCCACAAGGTGCTTTAAATCTAAAATTAAATTCATTTAAAATATATTCTCCAATTCTTAAAAATAAAGGATCTTTTGTTGCACGATATAAAAAATATGTTGATTCAATGAATTCAGGACGTAATGGATACCATTCTAATCCAATTGAATTTTTCAAAAGTGCATCATTTGTTTGATTTTCATTTAAACCATTTAATAAATCTCCATTTTTATATATTGGTATATTATTAGATTTACCCTTTTTAGATTTTGATGATTTTGATGAAGATGAAGATAATAATTGTTCAGATCTTAAACCTGAAAAATTCCAACGTTCTGGTAATAATCCATAATAATTCCATAATTTCAAATAAACTGAATGTAAATTTATAGAGTTTTTCAAATCACCAATCAAAGCTAATAATCCTGGGAAAAAAGCTGATAACGAATCAATCCATTCTGTAATCACCATTCCATTTATTACATGAACATTTGTGAAAATTCCTTCATTATTTTGAGAATGTGTTAATAAAGATTTATAAGATTGATACCAAATATTATAAAAATTTTCATCATTAAATAAAATTGAATATTTTAAAGCATATTCATAAAATGAATCAATTGATGCACCAATTCCTGTAACTTGATCATTAAATTCACAATTTTTAGTATCAATTGACATTGGTAAAAAATTCAATTTACTTCTTGAATTCCAAATTTTCATAAATGAATTTTGACTAATTTTAGCAAAAATTGGATCATTTGTTAATTTACTTAATAATGTAAATTCTAAAATTAAAGAAGTTATACCTGCTGTACATTGTTCTAATTGTAAAAAATTAGGAATTTTTTTTAAACCATATTTCAAATTTATACGTGGATAAGGTATTTCTAAATCATTATCAAATGCAATTATTAATCTTTTACCTAAATCATAAGCTAATTTAATTAAAAAACCATCATAATTATCAAGTTGGAAACCTTTACGTTCATCAGATGCAAATAAATGACAAGTTAATAAACCACCTAATATTCGAATATTTGTTTCAAAAACTTGAACAGTTGAATCAATATCAAAATTTGAATAAGTTTGATTAATTAAATTGATATAAAAATGGAAATTATCAATATCATTCATTATTATAAATGTATCAATTGAATCAAATAAAGTTAATGAGAAATTCCCCATTATATCATTTTTCACTTTATTTGAAGGATTATCAAAATCTCTTTTTGTTGGTTGACAAGTTAATGGATTAACTTCATCAAATGGATATCCATAAGTCATATAACTATTCCATGCATGATCAAATAATTGTCTAGTTTCATTTCGTAATTGTAATAAATGTTGAGATGTAAATGAAGAATTATATTTTGTTGAATTTGAAGGTAAATTAAAAGTTGATATCGAATCATCAATGTTAATATCTATACATGTTATTGATGATGAAATTAGTAGTATTGAAAACAATAGATTTGAAAAATTTCGAAATATTAATGGATATCGTATTAACTGAACCATGTCATGTGTATGTGTGAGTGTGAGTGTAAGTGACTCTGCTAACTAACTACCTCCCCCGTTCACTTCCTTCAAAAAAAATTCCTATTTATATAGAAAAGGATCATCAATTCCTGACAATCTATTCAATACAATTCATTAGATCAACGTTACACACTTAAAAATGGTTTACATGTAAATAGAAATATGTTATTTTTGTTGATGACGTAATATATTATCAATCTTGCTGTGCCACAGATAATTACGAGCCACTCGAATTTTACGTTTTTCACCACCCGCCACACTTTAACCCAAAACGGCAATTTTTTAATTATAAGATACACAGCCTTAATTCCGGGGGAGGGAAGAGAAAGAAGGGAACACAGCCTTATATTCTTCTCAATTAGGGAATCTGTGTTGACAATTTCGGCTTTTATTGTATTTGTATTTGAATTGAATTGAATTGAAAATTGCTGTTAATTTTTGTTTAGAATTTTTATAATTATATGTAATGTACTATGTATTAATTGAATTAAAATTTTCAACTAATTATTATATTATATTATACTATACTATATTATAATTGTAAGTTGCTGTTTTAGCTTCAATTGAAAATAGTAGTAATAATAGTAAGTAGTATTGGTATCAATCCAATCACCCCACATAAAACTAGCTTTAGCCTGGCGAAATTTTTTTTCATATTACATTACTCCGAGGCTGAATAGTTTTATTCTTTCAGTGAAAGACTTCAAGAAGCAACATTGTTCAATTCTTGTGAATAATAATAAATTATATATATACCTTGTCCCCTTTTTTTTATTATTTTTTTCAAATTGAAATTGCTAAATTGTCATATATATATTCAATTCAATCCATTATTATTATTATTGATATTATTATTGTCATCTTTATTTCTCTTCTGATTCTTATTATTATTATCAATATATTAATATTATTTAAAAGGTGAAAACTCATTCAATATGGCTAAAATACTTAAGAATTTACTCAAACCGGTAGCTATTTTACTTTTCTTAGGTGCTATCCTAACACTTATTCTCACCATATTAACAGGTGCTACAAATAAATCAGTTTTAAAGAATTTTTATTGGCTTGAAGCGGATACTTCTCGATACCAAGGACAAGGAGGAGGAGGAGGAGGAGGAAAAAGTAGATGGACAAATTATAATATTTGTAAAGTTCAAGATGGTCATAATTCTGATTGTTCTTCAAAACATCCAGCTCATGCCTTTTCACCAAAAGATGATTTCAATAATAATTCTAATTTACCAAGTTCTTTTATTAAAAATAGAAAAACATATTATTATTTAAGTAGAATTGGAATTGCATTTCAATGGATTGGTTTATTCTTTTTAATTTTGGCATTCATCCCATTTATAACATCAATTTTATCAAATGGAATTGCTAGATTACCATTTATCATTTTATTTATCTTGAGTTTTATATTCATATTAACATCAGTTGTTTTATTAACTGCTGTTTTCGTTCTTGGACGTAAGAAATTTAGAAATGATGGAAGTTCAGCTAGATTAGGTACTAAAACATTTTCTGTTGCTTGGACAACAGTTGGTTTATTATTCATCTTGATTCCATTTTTATTTTTAATTCCTCGTCGTTCATCATCATATGGAGGTGAAACTTCTGACAATTATTACTATAACGATGATAACGATGATAGTTGGGCTAAAAACAGAAAGAAAAGAAGAGATTTGGATGCACAAAGAAGACAAGAGATGCTGAATCAACAAGGGATCCAAACAAATGATGAACATGGTGGTGTTCGTTTTATGAAGTTGGTCAATCAAAGAGATCAACAAAATACTGGAGCAGGAGCAGCAGGAGCAGTAGGAGCCGGAGCAGGAGCAGGTGCAGTAGGAGCAGGAGCTAGTACTACTACCAGTGGAATTCATCAAGATAATGAAAAGTATGTTGGAGGTAATGGTTATAATCAAGAACCAGGATATTATAATCAACAACAAAAAGGTACTATTGATCCTAATCTAACAAACACTTATCAACAAGAACCATATGAAGACCAACCAAAAAAATTCAATTTATTCAATAGAAAGAAATCAGAAAAGGATATTCCTAATTATCAAACCGATTCTGAACAAATTGATCAAAGTGGATATACAGGTGGTGGTGGTGGAATTAATACATATGAGGATCAAGCTCAAAATGTTATGAGAAAGCTGGAGAATGAAAAGAATTTACCACAGTTATAGTTAACTTTTGTTGGAATATTTTTTAATGTTTGTTTATGTTTATCCGTGATGTAATATTGATTGGATTGTTTGGTTGATTGATTGTTTGTATTTGATGTTTGTTGTTTTTTTATGACTGTTTTGTTTGTATTTGATGGTTTGTTGTTTTATATATTATAATATTATATCAAAGAAAACTTTTAAAAAAGGGATAAAATTACAGAGAAAAAGCAAAAAAAAAACCCAACATAAACATACAGTTTAGTACAAATGAAATACAAAAACAATATATGAGAAATAACAGTAAACGAATAAATAATTAATTGAAAGAAAGAAAAACAAAGTTAATACAAGAAGGATTATTTAATATACAAATTGGTTGTAATATAATAAGTGAATAGAGCCAGTCAAATCCAATTAAATTTTTAATTATAATTATTGATTATCTTCTTCTGTTTTAATTGATATATCAGTTGTTGTATTGACCAATGATGATGATTGATCATTATTCGTAATGATATTTATATTTTCTATTGGTTTTTGATGATCATCATTTGATACACTTGAATTTTGTTCAATATTTTTATTATTATTATTATTATTAATTGTAGATATTTTAAAAAAATTAATTATATTATCTTTTTGAATAATTTCATTTTCATATTTGAATTGATTTGCTTTTAATAATTCTAATTGATTATCTTTTTCAATAATTAATTTTTGTAATTCAATTAATTGTAAATTTGATGATTTTAAATTAATTGATCTAATTTTAATTAATTCATCATTTAATTCTTCAAATTTTAAAGATAATATATCATATGATTTTAATAAAAATTCATTTTGTTCTAATAAATTTGATTTTTCATCATTATTTAATGGAATATTATTATTTGATAAATTAGTTAATTTTGAAATAATTTCATTTTTTTGTAAATTTGATGATTCAAAATATTGTAATTTTTCTTGAAATATAGATAAAGTATTTTTATAAAATTGATCAATTTCATTAATTGTAAATTTAGCAAGTTTAAATTTATCTTGTAATTCAATTTGATCAATCATTGCAGTTTCTAAATCATTTGATAATACTTTATTTGATTTTTTTAAATATTGATTTGAATTTTTTAAAGTTTGATTTAAATCTTTTAAATGATTAATAGTTTGTTGTGCTTGAGAATTCCATTCTCTTAACATATCAACTTGATCTTTTGAAGAAGATATATCATTGATATTGGAAGTATTGAATGTATCATCACTATTATCATTATTATCAATTTCATCAAAAGATTGTTTACGTTTCAATTTATTTGATTTAACAACTAATTGTTGGATATTGGAATGAGCTTTTGATAATTCTTCTAATAATAAATCTCTTTCATCTTGTAAAGATTTAATTTCATCTAATAATATAGATTGTTTCTTATATAAAGAATTTAATTCAACTGATTGTTGTTGTTGTTGATGTAATTTATTTTCATTTGAATTTAATAAATTTATTAATTTTTCATTAATTAATTTATAAATTGAAGTATTTTTTAAATGATTTAATTCATCTTGTAATATATTAGTATCTTGTTGTTCATCATTAAAATCCCAAAAATTTTCAATTTTCAAAGAAGAAGAGACATTATTATTATTAATCTTTTCATCTAATTGTAATTTTAACAGATTATTTTCATTTGATTTCTCATTTAATTCAAGTTGAATATTGTGTAATTGAATTTTCAAATCTTCCAATTCATTTGAATCTTCACTCATTGTTATATATGACTGAACGTAATATAAGAAAATGAATAACCAAACTAAAACAAACTAAACAAAACTAAACAAACTAAACCAATTCATTCATATCATTATAAACATATAATAATTTCAATAATAATAATAATAGAACTAAAATAAATCCAAACCCCGCCACCACCAACCTGTGTAAAGATGTATTGTGTCATATATATATTACATAATTGATTAGATAACACATCAATTACATAACATCTTACATAATATTTTAATTACATAACATATTACATCATCATCATCAATTATTACATAATCAATTATATAAACCTATTTTCTTCTTCTTCATTTTTCTTTTCATGTCTGTCCTATAATTTTTAATGTGTTAAATTTATTGGTTTACCAGATTCCCAATCTTTTAATGCTTGTTTTATATTCATCCAATATTTTAATTTAACTGTTTCAATAGCTGCATTTTCATAATCTTGAATTTTAAATAATTTTTCAAGATTTTCAATATTTAATTTAATTCTAATTTCATTTTCATTATTTAATTTAATTAAATCATTTTCATTAATTATATTTTCTAAATCTTCATGAATTTCTAAAATATCTAATAAAATTGATTGATCTTTAAATTGAAATTTTTTATTAATTTCATCATTCATTAAATCGATTTTTGCATTTTTATATAATAAATATTGTGATCTACTTAATGGATCTAATAATGTTTTATAAGCTTTATTAATTAATGATGAAAAATCACCATCATTTGAAATTGTTGTATTATTGTTGTTATTATTATTATTGATAGAATTCAATTTATCAGGATGATTCACACCTTGTAAAAATCTATATTCTTTTTTCAATTTTGATTTATCTATATTGAATTTAGATCTTGGTGGAGGTCCATTTGGAAACGTTTGTGGGAATAATTTATAATAATCAATTGGTTGTTGTTGTTGTCCATTACCATTACCATTACCACTTTGAAATCTAACAATACAACATCTATTAATCAATGTCGATGTTGATTTACGTATACTAGATTGTAACATCATCATCATTATACTTAATCAAACCTTTATCAACTAAAATAAATAAACCCTGTATAATAATATAACAAAACCCCAAATTCAAATTCAAATTTAAATTATTTTTCTATCAAATATTTTTGAATTTCCAAACCCCGCGAATTCTCACCAATTCAAATTATTTCGAGGGAGGGGAAATTTTCTTCTTCTTTTTATTTGTTGATTATTTTAAAATTTTTTTACTTTCTTTTAAAACTATTTTTCTTTATTCATTATTATTATATTGAATCATTAATTAATTAACATATAATTCAAATTGAATCAATTAACATATAATAATCATGGCTGGTTTTGGAAGACACTGTAAGTATTATAACTTAAAATCCAATTATCATATCATATCATATCATTTTCATCACTTGTTTTTCTTTTTTTTCTTTTTGTTTTAATAAATTTAAATTCTTTTTATAACTTACATGATGATCAACCTATAATCCATGTTTCAACCGAGATTTAATTATCAGTGATACAAAATATACTCTGACTATAGTTTTCATATTTTTCTTAATTTATCAATATTAAAAAGAAAAAAAAAACAAACAAACAAATGAATGAATGAATGAATGAATGAATAGCTCATTCAATTAAATTTTACTAACATTCTTGAAATGATAACAAAAAAATATTTTAAACAGTACTTCATACCGATAAAGGTGTTGAAAAATTCGGTTTATTTAGAGAAAATTTATCGATGTATTATAAAATTTCTGCTAAATCAATAAGTTTTGCTGTTTTTTGGTTAGTTGCAATACCTGTTGGTTTATCTTATGTTGGTTATAAATATCAAAATATTAATTTAATTGCTAAAAGAAGAGATAGACCTGCTTTTAATAATGAATTTATTCCAAGAACTTGAGAGATTATTCATTTATTATTTATTACCTTATTTATTTATGTGAAATTCGACTGGTTTGAATTTTTGTACACATTCATTATCTTATTTATTATCCAAATTAACGCTATTTATTTATCAAATTTAACGACTTTCCAAATTATATTACGCCTATTCAATCCTATAAAAAAAATATATCAATTAACGTAATCTTAATCTTTTACTTTTCAATTTACCATGTCTTGCAACACTATCTTCTAATATAACTTCACTATCTTCTTCTTCATTATAATCACTACCAAATCCAATTTCTTCATCATCTTCATCATCTTCTTCTTCTTCTTCATTCTCACCAATTCCATTGAAATCTTCTCGATGTAAATTTTGATGATTATTTAAATAACTAGTCTCCCTAGTACTTGCTAATTTCTCAAAATCACTTGAATTACCTGTATTACCTGTATTATTATCATCATCATCATCATCATCTGCTTCTAAATCAGAACTAGAACTATTAGCATCATAATTTCTTTTTTTTCTCTTTACTGGACTACTTTGAATCGATATTCTTCCACCATAATTTCTTTGTTTCCTCTTTGTTGGACTACTTCGAATCAATATTCTTCCATCAAGTTCATTATTCATTGATATTACAGATGATGGATGTGGTGGTCTATCATCCTTGATTTTAAATTTCCCATCATTCTCCTCCTCCTCCTCCTCCTCTTCCTCCTCTTCCTCTTCAACAACATCTTCTAATCCTTCTTCTTCTTCAGTCCAATATGCCATCAACCTCTGTTGATCCTTCTTCTTGATCAAATCTTCTAAATCTGTATCCTTCCCACCTAAAAATAATTCTGATGGAGTCTTACTAAAAGTTGAATAACTAACTTTCAAAGGAAGTTGTAAATTGTTTAAAATCTTACTTATTAACGTTAATTGAGATGACCAATTGTCACTATTAAATAATCTCATTGATGATTCAACTAATGTTTCTAAATGTAAATATAATAATCCATTATTATTATTATTATTATTCTTATCCATTGATACATTATTTTGGAATTTGATTTCATCAATAGCTAATTCAACACGTAAATCTAATAAATTTTCCAATTTATCAATAAATGTATCTGTTTGACGACTTTCAATTCCATCAAAATAAATAACTTTTGGTTTTTTAAAATTTAAAAACCAAAATTTTAACATATTCCCAATAGTATTAAATTTAGAATCTGCCACTGGGAACATGAAATTAAATAAAGTTGAATAATCTTGTAAATGTAAAATATATTTATATTTACATTCTTCCCATTTATTATGTGAATTCTTTAATGCAAACCCAGAACGAGAGGATTCATCATTAAAATCAAGAATCTGGAAATTGATTATTTCAAAAGGTGATACCAATTGAATAATATTATCTTCAAATAATAATTGATGAATTACTTCAACTGATAAATAATTAACAACATTATGATCAGAAATAAGTATCTTGATAATTTTATTAACAATCATCATTTCAAATTTATTTTTCTTTCCAAAATACTCTTTTTCAGTTTGTTTATCAATATTCATTATAACGGTACGATAAACATGGAAAATCAATTCCAATAAAAGATCAACATTTAGTAATATCAAATGATCATCATCATCGGTGGTACCACCACCACCACCACTATTGGAAATGTCATATAACATTTTGTTGAAATTCAATTTCTCATTTCCTAATGATTGATTAGTAGTATTTGGTTCAAAATTCAATCCAAGAATTCGTTCTGATTCATCTTTTGAATCAATTAACAAACCATATTGGAACTTAGACAATACCAATCTAATTCGTTCTTTAACAAGTTGTGTTATAGTCATAGAATCCATAATTGTTTTTTGTAACTCTCTTTTTAATGTTAATTTCAATTCACCTTCAATATTTTTGATTAAATCATTATGTTTCTTTCCATCACCAAAAGTTTGAATCGTACGAACTATCGCTTGAACTTCCAAAGTGGTGATAACATCTACTGTTACCTGATCAAACCCACTATTCGCATCATCAGTAGTATCAACATTAAATAACACGGATGGTTTCTTTAATTGTTGAGTATCATCAAACAGTACCGTCATGACAGACTTAATGTCAAAATCAGGAAATATTTCATCATCATTGGTTGTTGTTCTTTTTGTTGCAGTTATCAATTTTAATAGATCATGTTTCAAAAGTGTCTTCTCTTTAAATGTTGTTAATTTATTTTCATCTATCCTTATTCGTAAGTGCATTGAAATAACTTGCAAGAAGGGATTAAGAGAAAAATGAATTCAATTGAAAAAAAAAAAAAAAAACAAACAAAAACAAACTGAAGAAACACACAAAAATTGACAGTAATATTACAATGATTTATAATTGATCCCAAAAAACAGTCAAGTGTAATTAAGAAACTGGGAAAATCAAGATCTGGTTATGGTTAGTCTGTTTATTATCAAAGTTCATTAAACACAGAATCTAATCATCAATCAATTGACAATAAACAAACATCAACAAACATCATCCATCAAGAACAATAACACTTTAATTTCGCGTTGATGATTTTATCTCTTTATTTACTTATCTCGCATATATATATATGCATACAATATTTTAACTTACAATCTTTAACTAAATTATGTTTAATTTTTCCTATTTTTCTTTTTTCTTATATAATATATAATATATATAACATATATTATATAATACATGATACATGATACATGATACAAATATATAAAGGTAGTGAAATAAATTGTATTATAAATACGCATTGAGTTAGTTAATTAGTTAATTAATTAATTAATTAATTGATTTATTATTATTATAAGGCTGGATCCATTATATTTTTACCTTCAGTTGTTATCTTTTTTGCCCATTGTCTAGCTAAGATACTAACTTTCATAAATTTTCTAGATGCATATTTTTTGAAAAATTCTTCATGAGTAATTGGACTAATTAAATAATCAATTATCATTTCACAAACTTCTTTCAAATCATTTTCTTTATATCCTCCACTATAATGAATTAAATTACCATTCCATTCAAATTTTGCTAACATTTTTCTAGCAATATACATTGATGCAGCAGAACATAATGATGGTAAAAATCCAATAAATTTATGATCTATTATCGATATTTCTAATAAATATTTTCCAATTGTTCTTGATTGAACATCATAATCATCAGCTTTTGATATTCTTCTTAAAAAATTCATTGGATTTGGATAACTCATATTGAAATCTAAAATTTCTAATATGAATTTTTCAGCATTCAAGATTTCATCTTCTGTAAATCCTCCATCTGTAACATATGCATAATTTTTAACACTTGGTGAATAAACTTCTTCATATTTAGCAGCAATAAATAATGAACCTGTTGCTAATAATTGTAATCGATCAACTTGAACACTTTCTTTTGACATAAATCTATCCATTATGTTTATTGCCAAATACAAAGTTTCTGGTAATAATCTAAATTTTAAATGAACTTCAACCATCCAATCAACCAATATTGATCTCATTTTAGGTCTTAAATTTCTTTGCCAATGTAAATAATTTGGATCAGGTAACGTTTTAATCTCTAATTCATGTAAATACTCAAATATTTCATCAACATATTCACTAACCATTAATGGATCATCTATATCATCTGCATCTAAATCTTCCCATGTATATTCTTCAACAACTCTTGCCTTTTTAATTTCTTGAACATGAATATCTTGTTCTAATAAATCAGTCGAAGAATCAGTGGCTTGTCTTTTCAAAGACATTCTTTTATTTTCATCGATTATTTGTTCTTCAGTTCTATCAACTTCAGATATTTGAGGTTCTTCTAATTTTGATTGATGTTGCGATAATATTTCATTTTGTTCCTGATCTGATCTAATGTTGATATGTCTATTTTGATGGTTCATTAATTGAGGTTGTAATTTGACATTTTGTTGTTGTGGTAGATTATTATTAGAAGAAAAGGAAGAAGACGAAGATGACGATGGTTGTTGTTGTTGTTGTTGTTGTTGTTGTGGTGGTACTTGAGGTGGTAAACTAAATCTTGATTTTGTTGTAACAACAGGTCCCGATGAAACTATTGTAGAATTATTGTTATTCAGATCAGTTAAAGCGGATCTTGCTCTAGTCAAAGATTGCCTAGGTCTAGATGGTACATCTTGTTGAACATTTTTTAATTGCCTTGTAGCAGCACCTATCTGTGGCATATTTTCATCATCAGTCTGCATTAGCGATAATTCCTGTTAGTCAAAAAAAAAAAAAAAGAAAACTGTTAGTATTGGCATAAAGAAAATAAGGCAATATCATCTTCAATACATACTTTTGACATTATGATTATAAGTTATGTTCTTGTGTGGTATCAATGTAGCGGACACGAACGTATTGTTTGCTTGTTCGTTTTGTTTGTTTTGTTTTGTTTTCTAAGATGATGAGCGTTGATGGTTGAAATTTGAGCGTTTGGGAGGAGTTGCTAGCAATAGAGTAAGAGTCAGCAAGTGTAGGTATTAATAGAAGTTATAACGGAGTATAACAAAATAAAAAAAACACACGGGAATAGACAAAGACTCAAACAGGTAACAGGTAGACAGACAGACACACGTAAATTGATAAACTGCGTGTAAAAAATATAAGGGAGTTGGTTATATTTGTGTTTTTATTTTTTGTTTTTTGAGTATGATAAAGTAAAGAATACGTGTGATTAATATCTATTATAGCGTTCTAACCATTTAATGAAAGTTGTTGATAATAAAATAGTAGAAAATAAACTAATAAAACTTCATTTATTTACGTTGTCCTCTTTCACTTGTTTTCTTTCTTGTGTTTGTGTGTTTTTTCCTCCCTCTCTTAACAGTGAAACGAGAATTTTATGATTAATGCATATTTTTGCTTTGTTTTTGTTTTCTAAATTGGGAAAGAGTCTTGTCACGTGTAACAAAGCTTAAGAGAGGATGCCGTTTTGGGAAATATGTAAATAGGTCTGTCAATTTAGGAAGTCGGGTGAGGTGGTGCGAGGTGTGTGTTTTTCTAGGGGGGTCTTTTGGTTCCACCTGTTACATGATCTTGCATCTACAAAAGGGGGTGAAGGTGAAGGTGAAATTTTAAACGTGTTAGTTGGTTTTGAAGTTGTTTTAATTTATTAAGCTGGTGGGTGAGTCGGTTTGTTGATCTGCTTCCGTACAATGTAGTTACACCTATCTATCTATCTATCTATCTATCTATATCCATCCCATCTTCTTATCAAAATCATCAACTTCTTTCTGACACAACTTATCATCCTCGTGCCATTGGACATTCAAATTACTAAAATAATTCTGTTTGAATATCTCAGAACAATCAACTTTAATGATTTTCCCAAACAACACACTTGGATTCACATCAGCTTGTTTCTTTAGTTGTTGTTTGATGCTTGAGTTGGTTCCCCAATCTGCTAATTGTTTCTTCGCTTCGTCTTCTTCTTCGTTGTCCGATGCTATGTCTGGTAAATCACTTACATGTGTCGATACACTATTGCCGGATTTAGGAAACACAGTACTTGTACTCGTAGTCGTAGTCACCTTTTTGGGTTGTGAAGATATAGTTAAATTAGTGTTACTCTTTTTGAGTGTCTTGAACTTCTCCTCGGTAGTCAGTTGATTTAGTTTAGGATGATGAAGAGGAATTTGTTGTAATGGTTTGTATTCAACTTTAGCCTTTTTAGAATGTAACAAATTTCCCGATTTTTTTCTCTTTTCTAATTTTTTATTCAAATCAATCAGTGATATCGGTTCTGTTTGTCCTTGCTGCTGCTGCTGCTGTTGTTGTTGTTGTTGTTGTTGTTGCGTTTGTTGTAAACCATTATTTTGCAATGAATATATGGATTTAGGTCTCGGTCTCGATGGTAACCGTTGTTCAGTTAATTTTTTTGATTGCTGATTTAACTCAGTCATTTTCGATTCACGTATCAATAACTCGGACGCATTCAATTTAGATTGAATCAATGGTTTTAGGACTTTTGAATTGGATAGCATTGCAGCAATAGAAGAAGGAATAGCACTCGGTGAAAAATAATGTTTTTGCTTTTGTTTTTGTGGAGATTTTGAAAGTTTCCCTAAATTGAGATCTTTCCCACTAGACTTTCTTTCCAATTTCAATGTTTTAAAAACGGTAGATTTTTTCAAAGAATCATCAATATTCAATCTGACTGGAGTTTTCGAAATTCTTGATTTTATTGGGGATTGGGTTGATCTATCATTGTAATTGGATGGAGATCTTCTCAATCTCTTAGCACTAGCCTCGGTAGGTAATGTTAATCTTGAAAATAAATCAGCGTTTTCCATCTTTGAAGATCGAATTGGAGATTGATCAGCATAAATTGAATTTCTATTATCTTTTCGTTGTTCTAAAGTGCTTTTTAAAGGAGACGGGGAGTTGAATTTTTGATTATTACTTACCATCTTCCGATTGATATTGATGGTAGGTTCACTACTACTTGGATTAGTAGGTGATCTTATATCTATTGGAGGTAGACGCAAATTGAAAAACTCTTTACTGGAATAGCCAGGGTATAATTGATCTTTGAACGGTGAAGTTTCATCTTTTAAGTCAGTTGCTAATAAGTGATGATGATTATGTCTTGATAATATGTTAAACTTACTAGTGGTAGCATGAGTAGGTTCAGGAGTTGGATATATGGAATCTGATTTCGAAGGTGATTTCGATAGTTCCAATCTTTTAGTAGATTTCCTATGAATGCTTGCATGCATCGATTTCCTCAATGACTTCTTCTTCGTTGACGTTGCAGCTATTAAAGGCTGTCTCGATGGCAATTCGGCAAATTTTATTGGCGATCTACTTGCCACTGGTGTCGTACTATTGTTAATATTCGGTAGTTTGTATGATTTCTCACCGCCATCTGATTTCAATGGGATTCTGATATGTGATAACTCAATTTTCTCCAATTTTCCAATCTCAAAACTCATATTATTATCAATATCACTTAATACTATATCCTCCTCTAACAACAAATCAGACAAGTCACCTTCATTTTCTTCAACAACAACAACATTCTCATCTTCAATATTGTCTTTCTTGTCATACGTTATTTGTTTCTTCAATAGAGAACTCTCATTTGCAGTGACCAATTCAAAATGAGGACTACCATTATAATTATCATCAGCATATGTTGTATCATCAGGAACAGTTCTGTCTTGCAATTCATAACCATCGGGGATAAGTTGAGGACGATTAATAAATGGAGATGAAGCAGGGGCATTGTAAAGCACACTCTTCACAGCAAATGACTTTCTGATATTTTTACTGATTGCTTCAAATGATAAATCAGGATGTTGTTGTTCACCTTTATGATCCGAAGTATTAGAATCGCCGGGGCTTTTGGTTTGCTGTTGCTGTTGCTGTTGCTGTTGTGTCTGTTTTGATTGGGACTCTTGGTGGGAATTGTTTGAAACCAATTTCAATTGTTCGTCATTAGCAACGTCTGTACTCGTTTTGAGTTCACTCTCTTGTTGAATTTCATCTGTATTAGTGCGAGATATCTGTATATTTTCAAGTGACTTATTAAAGGAGTTAATTAACTTATCTGCATCTTTTGCGGGTTCAATGTGATTCTCGATAGTTTCCTGAGGTTTAGTGATTGTTGTAGTGACATTAGTCGTAGGCTCTGTAATCAAAGAAGTTGTATTCTTTATAACTTCTAGCTCTCTAGAATGTAGCCTTCTGATCGGCGAATTCGCTATATCGCGGAATTTCTTTGGAGATCTAAGTATTAAAACAGAAGTATCTCCTATATCCATCTGTAAAGGTTCACTTAATACTTGACCAAATTTGGCTTGATGCTCATTACTATCAATCAATCCAGGTGAGCTATAGTTCACATCTCGCTGTAGATGGTTGTCGTCATGTGGTCGCTGATGTTGATGAATTCCTTCTTCTTCTTCCTCCTGAGTCTTTGTATCCGAATCTTTGTTAAAAAGTGCCAGCTCTGATACTTCATCACCGGACAAAACATCGCTCATTATTTCATTAATCCATTCATTATTCTCAATTATAGCTAGTCCTAACTGCTCAATATTTGACTCTATCAATCTGCTTCCAATGTGAACTTCATTAGCAAACCATTTGGAGAAACCAGGTACATTGACTGTTGGAGTTTGAGTTGAGCGATCATTTTTATGTTTCTTGGAAACCGCAGCAGCTTTCAACCCCCACATTGCTAGAGTTATGACTGTGTATGCTTAATGGTGTCTAAACGCTGACTAATGCTCTTATGGAAGGCAATTCGACTAACTCATTCGTATGTGATTATTAAGAACAGTCACTTCTTCCTATGTTTATATATAGTTAATTGTATTATTTATTTACCTTTTGATCCCTTCCTTACAAATTTCGTGTTTTCTTTGCCTCTCTACACCATTTGTTTTTTAATTCGCATGTACACGATCACAAAATTTTAGAAAAAAAAAAATATTTTGATTATTTCTCCATAAAGTTAGATTCTCTAGACAAAATAAGGATATTTGGGTATAGAATAATAGTTTTACACGTTGATCTGAAGTATTAGAGAATTCACTAATAGAAGGGAGATTGTATTTTGTTTTCTTAATGTCAGCTTCCGTAAAAAAAGCCAAGTACACCATCAATGTCAGCACAGGGGTGGTGGGAAAGCTATCAGATATTTTGACCCAAATTGATAATGAAAAAGGCGTCATACCAGGAAATCAACCAGATTTAACTCAGCTAGTTAATTTCTTGGAAATTGGTTCAAACATAACAGCATTGGTTCAAGGCTTTTCATACTATGCAACTGTGAATGATCATCCAAATTTATCAGATTTAACTTCGAAATTAATTAAACTGACTCAGTTTGCGAACAGTATTTCATCATTACATAAATACATGCTAATTTTATTCAATGAATTGATTTCAATTCATAGTATCAAGGTTTTTTACAGATGTCTCAATAATTCTAGATCAAGTATAACGACTCCTGCTTTGAAACTACTTACTTTGATTGTGCAGTTCAAAAACGGTGCTTTAGTTGATCAGTTCTTAGACAATTTTGATTTAACTTTAAAAATTCTACCTCAATTGATGGTTCCAACTAAATTAGAGTTGTCTGAGCCTAATAAGGCCAAGTCCCATCTTTCAATAAGACACTCTTTCTCAATTTTCTGGATTAATTTATGTAAGCATTCCAATTCACTAACTAGAAAAGATCTTTTGATCAACAATAAGAGAATAATGACAAATTGGTTCAAATATGTCAGTACCCATGACTCAGATGAGTTATTAAAACAAATGATTCATTTCTTTGACGAAAGTGTCTTGAATGAGCAAACTTATAAAAAGATGACAAAATGCAAAATCTTTGGTGATTGGATAGTTAAGAAATTTGTTGAATTATATCACATCCAGGATTTAAGAGACACTTTACATGCCTTCCTTATAAAATTGACTACAGATTATAAAGCCGGTATAGTGTTTCACGATGATAAAATATGGTTCAATTCATCATTGGATGATGACTTTTCTTCAACTGGTGGTGTGCCGGTAGTTATAGGTGAGAGAACCTTCAAAGTGTACAACAAACTGATATACAATTTATTGACTGCCCTCAAACCATGGCATGATGACAAACAACTTGACTTAGTGGTTGTTGTTTTGAAAGATATTCCTGAGTTGATACCTCCTTTCAATTTCTATTCTTTCCATTCTACAGGATCTCATGACCCGGCTCTCAGCTCATATTTTATTGGCCAAAGTCTACTATTAACCAGACTGATACAGTTACCAATCCCTGAACAATTCATCACAATGGTCAAAAACCAACTCAAAAACGACGAAGACTCCTCGTTGTCCACTACATTCAAAGCCAAAAATGACTTGTCGGCTATCAACTTAATAGAAGCAATCTGTCCTAGTCAAATAAATCGTTCTTCTTTATCGAAAAGTTTGACAGTTGAAAGTCAGTTGATAAGACACATCAATACGCAGTTAATAATCTCAATTTTTCAGAAATTAGACCAAATGCTCAAGCTACTGTCATATAATGAATCAGGTATATACAGTGACGTTAAAAGTGAATTACTTGAAATCATAATCAGTCAAAAATTACCTGATTTTAGTGTCTTAGTTGGTGCTTTGAATGATTGTTATAAGAAAGCTCCAGATAATAAGTTACTCATTTTTAATTACTTGAAGATTTGTGAATTTTATAGCTCAGTCATAGGTCGTTCCTCTGCTGTGGTGTTACCTAACATAAACTTAGGTCAAGAGCAAGATAAAGATTTCAAAGGTATCGACTTAGTGATTCTGGGTAGTTACTTAGAATTGAACTCGGACTCCCAACAAAATAAGTGGTGGAATGTTTCAAGCGGTTGTAAAAACTCATTGTTCACCACAATTGCAAGATTACCATACCAACTAAGGTTGAAAAATGCAGATTCTGCTAATATTACAGATAAAGTTGTCAGTGTTCTAGCAAACTTGTTAGATTCCACGTTAGCATTTAACAATTTCAAGTCTAACGATAATCAAATTTTGAACTCGCAAGCGTTTGCTTTGATCTACTCATTAGAGCAATTTTGCAATCATGTTAGGGATGAGTCTAAAATTGACGAGGTTTGTAAGATAATCGATGAATCTATCTCGAGATGTGTTAGATCCCCCTATAAGTACATTGATATCTCCAATGAAATCGGGAATGGAGTTGAATCTGTTAGTCCATTTTTTGTAGCTGTTATTGAACAATCGAAATTTGCAAACGAACTTAATGTTGATGGTGTTTTGTCATGGATTAAGCTACTCAGCAAATATTTAGCATTGACTGGGGAGCCATTAACAGCGATGAACTCAATAATGGAGAAGTACTGGGATTTGGATGATTTGATTGATGCCAATGAATCTTATGAGTCTTCGTTGATCGGCTTTTATGAAAAGTTTTATGGTCAGTCCTCAGAATCAAAAAGGTTATCGTTTTTTGAATCGGTTGTTAATTTGCCTATTGAAAAGTTAAAAAAGACAATTGACAACAAGTATCCAATGTCTGATAATGATATAATCGCGATCGTGCAAAGATGTTGTTATATTACGAATGACCCAAGGCTTACATTGGCCAACGTTGAAAGTCTTTTGGTTGAACTAATGTCCAAACTGGGTAACTATCTGATTCAAAAATTTAGCTCTTCTTTATCGCCAGAATCTATCACTATCGACAACTTGAACATTTTGAAAATCAAGTATTGGGGTAAACTATATATTAAGTCGGACTCCTCAGATAGTACTGTGTTCACTAAAAAGATCTTTGTTTCTGGTTTATTGAATGAAGTCTTCTATAATTTATCTTATTATTCAGAGCGTGAAGAAAAAGAAAAACTGTTCAAGGACTACTTTGAGTTGATTTCATTGTCACTCGATAGCTTAATTACGGATAATAGGAAAGTGTCTCAAGAATTACAAAAACTTTTATCTGATTCATTATGGATCATGGACAACAAATCTATTACGAAATATCTCTCCTCAATCAAAAGCAATAATGCAAATTTGATACAACAGAAACTTTTCAATATGGCAGTTGAAAGAAAAGTCAAATTTTCCTCTGTAGAATATGTTCAACTAACTGAAAACTTATTTGTTTCAAAAAACTCTAGAGAGCTTGCCAAATTAGCTGAAGGCATTTTGTTCGACTTACCAGAGGTAGAATCAATTTTGCATAGAGCCATTAATGTATCAACAAATAATGGCAGTTATTTATTTCCTGCATTGACCACAATAATCAAACAGAATTCCTCCTTTATTGAATCAATCAGTTCAAAAGTGGGTCCAGTTGCAACGAGACTACTTGAGCAAGATAAGGAAAGTTTAGAATTCATTACAGCATTGAGTCATTACTCTAACGATCCAAACTCTCCATTGGGCAATCTTGTCTATGGTTTGTCGATTAAAGGTATCAAGAAAGTGATACAAACTGGTAATATTGACGGCACTCCATTGAATGTGTATTTGAAGGCAATTGCCGAACACAAATCCAATGACGAAGAGGCCAACCAACAGCAAAGAGCAGAAAATTTAGTCTTGATTGAAAAATTATTGAGTATTGATGCTTTCAAGAATGATGCAACCTTGATTTTCTCGAATGAATTTGTTAATTTTATTGCTAATTCATTGAACGTTGGCTCTGGTGACTCTATCATGAAAACCTGGTTTTACAGAGGGACCCTATATATTACAAAAATGTTTGCTGAAACTGAAGGTGATAATGACTTGGCTCTATCGTTTACAAATTTCCTTACGTCTTTGAAAAGTATCTTGTTCAACTTTCCTGTTTGGAAAATAATTCCTAGAGCTATGTTAAATACTCAGTTAGAAGTTGTACTATCCAAAAAATGGGTCAAGAACAAGCAAGTTCTTCAATACGTTAACTGGCTATTGATTTCAGGTTCTAAAAATCTTGTTACATTTGAGAAACATATCCAAATATTTATTAATAATGAACTGAATACGTTGAATGAATTACCAGATGTTTTTAATTATCAATCAAGAATTTATTCTGCTATGATTTTTTCAACTTTATTCAATTTTGATATTAGTAAAGTTGCAAGTATTGAAAATGAGATCAAACTGTTGAAGTTGTATCTAGGTTCAATCAGAGCGGAAGATTTGATAATCAAAGATATTTTAGTCAAATTAGAATCAAAGTTAAATAAAAGTTGGGTTTCTTATGTGACTAATTGGGAACTCCAAGACGCAGATACTTCTTCGGATATTGCTTCAATTAGCAAATTTATCACCAACACTCCATCCTCCTCATTCGGTTTGACCGTGAATTTATCTAGTCAGTTGATCTCCAACTCCATTGACAACTTTAAGGGAGCTTCAGAAATTTTCAAGGTACCCGATCTTAAAACGGGTCTTAACACAGTTGAGTACAATTGGAATCTATTGACTCAGTTTGCAACCCATAGCGCTGTGACTTTAGATTTGGAGAATCACGGCAGCGAGTATCAGAGTACTATTTACGATCCAGAGTTTTTACTGTTGTTGATTATCAATAATGGTGAATTATTTAAATTCGAGAACAATGAAGTTGATGTTGATGTTGAAAAATTAGTTGATTCCAATTTACTTCAGCTAATAGTGATCAATTTGTCCAATAGAAATAACGACATTGTTAAAATATCTAAAAGAATCTTGTATACTTGTTTGTTAAGTATCGAAGAAAAAATCAAACAAGTGAATGAACTGAAGGAACCTAAAGAAACATCTGAATCGACCGACCAATCCACAAACTCGCAGCTACATTCATTCAAAAATAGGCTGGCATTCAAATTATATATTGGTAACTTACTGTATGCGTTAGAAGAAACGACGGAAACCGATAATTTCCCACCACTGGTTATTTGTATGTTATCTCATATCATTCCGCTTCTCAACAGCCCAGGAAGTTTCTTATATGAGAAAGCATATAGATATATTCTAGGTGGTTCCAAATTCAGGACCTTTGACGTTCCTCTATTCAAGTCAATCACGCAGAATTTTATCAAAGACGCCCACTTGACTTCTAATTCAGGATCTTCCACATCTGGACAAAACTATGACGATCATTACAGACAGTTATCGTGGTTGTTAAACACTTTGTATAAATCGATCACTACTTCGGAAGATTTGAGAATTTTGAATAAAAATGGGGTCATCGCCTATATTTTGAACTTAACTTCTTCACCTTTGTTGAGCGTCAAGATCCAGTCTGAGATAACCAATATCTTAACGAAGATCACTGAGATACCGAACGGTGCAGACCTATTGATTAGATCCTATGGATTCTTAAGTTTTGTTGAGTCCAAGAAAATTGAACTTTCCCGCTTGACAAAGGATGGCAAATCATTTAAAGAAAGATTAGTCGCTGATTTGGATCTGTTAAATTATCAGAAACTAATCGTGATGGCCAAAATAGGAGCTGACTGTAATGGTGCTGATAAGAGAACGAGAGAGTGGACAGATGATGATTTAGACAAAAGTGTTAAAAGAGTTTTGCTCGGTTAACATTATCTCACATGTAACACCTTTAGTGACCGAACTAGCGATTGGTTGGTATTCTTTTTATTTTAGATTTTTTTCCATTCATATCCTTTTGTATAGTAAATGCATTACATATAAAATTTCAATTCAGGCATTCAACATTTTTTTGACCCAATCAATGCAACGAGTAAAAGTAAAAATTTAACGTAACTAAAAGACTCAAACAATAACAGAAAGTGGAAAAAGGCCAAATCCAGTTTTGAAAGTCATATAAAAGAACAATTATCTATATCCCTGCATCAGCATCTTTCATCTCAACATCTCCCATATCGTTATCAGCACCTGTATCTACCCCCTTTCCACTCTTTATATTACGAGATGCAACCTCTTCAGCCAACCTTCTGGCCTTTCTCAAAAGCGGTTCATCATCTGCTTTACTGACAAATTTCCCACTTTTCAAAAGAATATGATTATCCACCTTCGTTATAAACTCTCCATTTTCGTTGAAAACAAGTTCTGAGCCAATTATTTGGGACCAATCACCTTGGTATAAGGAATCATCCACTTGGAACAAAGGTTTGTTTTCTGACAATCCCGATATTCTAAACTTGGACCCTGTGTTCAATGTATCTACACGGGCATGGTCAACGGCGTCTGTGTATTGTTTCTTTTTTCTTGTGTTTGTAGATTCATACGGGTCAAACATCTTTTCTATGTTAGATGTATCAGCTGGAAACTTAACAGCTATGTAAACGTCCTCATATTCATCTTCTGAATTCCCCTCTTCAACATTTTCAGTGTTGTTACCTGTATCTTTTGTATCAGATTTTCCTCCCGATTTTACCACCTGTTGTGTAACTGATGTACTATCGTTGGTTTCAATTTCCACCTGGCCTCGCTTCGGTTTTCAATCTAGCTTGAATGTCAGCCATTTCAGCCACTTGCTTACGTCTGAACTCAATATCTTCCTTTGATCCAGCTTCAAAGGACGAAGTGGCAAAGTGCCAGTTCATCTCAGGTCCATCAGATAGAAAATCAGTTAATCCATTGGTCTTCATTGTCCAGTCACCGGTTTCTTTTAGCTCGTAAGTGTCTAAAGAACAAGTACTGGATTGAATTCTGGTGCTCACACCGTCTCCGCCATGTTCAGGCTTCAAGAACTCTCTTGTATTTGAGTATCCAAGCAAGCTCATTCCTAATGAAATCTTGGTGGCTGCATGTGTGACAATCAAAATTGAATTGAATTGAGGAAATTGTTTTTCAAATTTGGGTATGAAAACCTTCCAAAATTCTGAGCATCTATTGAAAATATCTTCTTCTTCTTCTCCTAAACTTGAAGGAATAACTGTGTCCCATGCCCATTCAGTTGACAAGTCGTCAAAAAATTCGCTCAGTTGTTCATGTGAAGCGGGTTGTGGAATTATAGGTCTGGTCTTTCCGTACCATTCACCGACACCTCTTTCTAAAAATATTTTAATTTTCAGTGCCACTGAAGTAGGTAATGCAGTTTCAACACATCTATAGAACGGACTTGAAAATATCACTTGAGGTTTTGGTTCAAGTTCCTTTGAGATAAATTCAGCTAATTCAAGTGCTTGATCTACTCCATGAGGAGCCAAAGGTGGATCACTATCCACTCCTGTTGGATTTGGTGGTTGTTCATTTTCAGGAAGCCAATTGGCTCTGTAGCCATGTCTTGCTATGTAAATCGTAGATAAAGTCATCAAAATAAAATAATAGTCAATCAAATCTTTCTGTACTGCAATATATATTGAAAAATTATAATGCTATATGTTGGTGAGCAAATCTTGAACGGTGTTAAATGTTGGTAAACAACCACCACTGTCTAATTGATAACAAAACAAACCAAAATGATTCGGAATAATGATGTAAACTTGGAATGATGGCATGATGTGGCGTAGTATGCGAGTAACTTTTAATATCATGGTCTAATTTGAGGCTAGTACTCGGCACAGTAATATTAACTCTAGATCGTAAGACTACTGAGCTTGAATTACACCTATTTACAAAGCAAAAGTACGATATTGAAAATAAGAGATACATATACTGGAAGGAAAAACTAGCGTTTGAGAGTAAGAACAGAAAAATGGGCATTCAAGTCCCTTTTGAAAATTGAAATAAACAACCTTGAATAACACATAGCATAATACAAGTAAAATAATAAAAACAATTTACCAACCATCCATTAGTCCACCAGAGCTACCATTGCTTAAATTACTCCCAATGGCACTATTGCTGTTATTATTATTACTTCCAGAACCACTAGCAGCTCTAGCCAAAATCTGTTCTGGGCTCAGCATAGCAATTGTGTCCAAATTTCCTGTCTGAGAACTATATCCTTGGTTGAAGGCCCCATAGTTGCCTACCGACCCTCCTGTCAACTGCTGACTCAAGACATGTGGGGATGAGGACATGGATTGTGACAAAACGGGAGTCGTGGAGTCCAGACCTGTACCAGATATAGATGACGAGTTGTTGTTCAGTTGGCTGAACTGTTGCTGAGGGGTGTTTTGTCTGCTTGTCACGTGAGGCAGAACCCCTTGAATCGTAGGGGAAGCTTGTTGTTGTCTTTGACCTTGTTGCTGATTTATTTGTTGTTGGATAAATTGGCTATATAGTTGGTGTTGCTGCTGGGTCTGTTGCTGTTGTTGCTGCTGTTGTTGAAGTTGTTGTTGTTTTTGTTGGCGTTGTGTTCCATGAGACTGTTGTTGGATTAAGTTATTTCCAGGTGATTGTTTATACTGTTGCTGCTGCTGCTGAATCTCCAGGAGTTGTGATGGAGACTGACTATTTGGTAGAGCACTCGTAGGTGAATTCCAACTATTGAAGTTTCCTATCGGTTGTTGTTGTTGTTGTTGCTGCTGCTGTTGTTGTTGTTGTTGTTGTTGTTGTTGTTGTCCATTCAGTTGGTTAAACTGTTGCTGTTGTTGTTGCTTAGTCAACTCCATCTTTTTCTGATAAATTAAAATGGCTTCAGGATACAACTGATTCAACACTTTGTAATAGTCGTGTAATTCAGGTAGTTCAGGTGGTGGTAGTAAAATTTGAGGTAATGAGTAATTTTTCTTTGGAACATTTGGAGGAGTGGCATGGATGTCATTTACAGATGCTAAACAAGATAAGTTGGTATGAATTCTTTTCAGATAATTTTGATACATATCTTTCTTTTGAGCGTAATCCAAAGCACTAATGTTGGCTTTATTCATAACATATGGTTGTAAAATGATACATTTGTGCAACAATATTGTATTTATTTGTAATAAAACATCTATTCTTTTCTTATCTACCTCTAGGTTGATCCGTGGTTGTTGAGCAGCATGAGCCTGCAGCATATTGTTCAAAAGCATCGCTGTGGAATTGGGATTGTTAGTGTTGCTGTTATTAGCTGTAACATTGCTGTTGTTGAACTGTTGTTGCTGAAGCTGAGGTGCAAAATTCATTGTTGCAAGAAAACAATGTATGTCCTACGTATTCGAATAAGAGCTGTGTAAAGATATTTCTCGAAATGTTCCAGTGACTTGGATATTCTATCAAGTATGTACCACGGAAAACAATAATAAAAGCACTTCTCCCTGGTTTCATCTTACTTGTATATGTTGTATAAATTATTCATAACCGAATCTTTAAATGATGAAATTTTGAAACAATTCTACGTCGATCAGGTCGATCGTCGCTCGCTCGAAATCGTTAATTAATTTTAATTAATTCTACATATATATTATATAATATATAATATATAATATATATTATATAATATATTATTATATATCCCCATGATCGATTGATATACTACTTGTCCTACGATACGACGGAAAGGCACATGTAATTAGACGTCATTATCGGTAACACGTTCTGTGATGTATTTCATTAAGAGAAGAGAAAAATAATATAAATAGTTAGCCAAGTAAGCCATGATAGCGTACCACACACAAATCACTCAATGAACTTATCTTATACCAAAGAAATCGTCCTTGTTCTGACGGACACTAAATCCCATATCGAATAATATACAATGACTTTTCTTTCATTCAAAACGGGGCTGTTTGATAGAGGAAGGGTTCAAATTGATTTGTCTTTTTCTTTTTTTTCCATGCTTGTTGATCACACCCACTGTTTCCTTCTCTTGTTTCACAACAGGAAGTGTATTTGCCATGGAAGTGGGCAACATTGTAGGTGTAGGTGTAGGTGTAGCCTTTGTATATTTTCTGCCGTTAGTCGACGTGGGCACTCTCTTATATGTATTATTTTGACTAGTTTCATTCTCTCCTGTACTTATAAGTGATGCGAGGTTCCATATATTATTGTTTTTTTTATTGTTGCTAGAGTCAAATAATCTGGTTATCATTTCATTGTCGTTCAAGTTATGATTTATAAGTTCAGTTTCCAATTTTGCTTCTAAGTTGGAATACGTACTGTTCAATGATGAAATTAATGATCCTTTATTCAAAAACAGCTTGGTGATTTTTTGGTTCTTAATGATTTCGTTATCATTTTCAAAAGACGGACCTGTATATTCTTGAGCTATTTTTGTGGCCAGTTTCAATATAATTTGATTCTTGTTTTCCAAATCAATGGATAATTTGTTAATCAATGATGATTGAACAAATGAGAATTTAAGTAAATGTTTTTTCAATTTTAAATCTAATTGCCGCAGCTGTTCAAACTCGACTATTTGAACAAGTGGGAAATTGAATTCAAAGTCATTCTCAATGGAATTTAATACTATGATCCCTTTATCTAAAAGTACCTTGACACTCCATTTATTACCTGGATCATCTTGGAAGCTAGTTATCGAAGATAATAAGAAATGAATATCGGACTCTTGAACGATAATTGCATCATTCAGCTTGAACAATTGAATTATTTCTTGATTACCCTGGCATATCGAAACGTAGTAGTGAGTCAAATCAGTCAATATCAATTGAATTATGGGACTAGACGAGTCTGAAACTTTAATTCCTAAAATGTAATCATTGTTGTGGGTGGTGGTGGTGGTGGTGGGTGAAGATGTTATTATTGATTTTCTCGGCACTGGAGTAAATGAGGTTGGAAATTCCCATGTCGGGTCATATATTAAAGACATTATTATTGGTTGAAATGATCAACTGGCCACTCAGGAAGCAATAAAAAAATAAAATATATGCATAAATTCTAGGTAATCCAATTCTTCACCAAAAGATTCCAAAAACAACTCAATTTTTGTATTAAAATCTCTCCTCACCTTAAAATATATTTTTTTGTGTGTGTTTTTTTTTTCAAAAAGTAAGTGGCTTTTGTTTGTAATGTATATATGCAGTGTAAAATACATTTATTTGCTCGTTTTATTTCTTTGATGTTTTTTGCTTTCTGTTTCTGGTATGACATTTGGTTGTGGATTTGTTTTCATATTAATTGAAGGTACTAGATACTAGATTTCTAAGAAATGATCCACTGGTTATATTTATTTTCTCGTGTAACAGTACAAGTATATCATATTGCAACAGACTGTATTGTATTGATAAATATAATATATATTATATATATTGGACCCCTGCGGCCTGGGCCCTGCGCCCTGCGGTAAATCAGATCTCGAGAAGAGCCCTCAGCGAATTTGCAGATTTGCAGATTTTTTGAGATGCCGATTCGAGCACATTAATTATATGTGTAAATTGTTGTAATTTGGAGTGTTTTTTGAATTGAATTTACCGAGTTCATCATGATGCATGATTTTATATATGTTGGTGTTTGTAAAAAAATGAGCATATTTTGTTTTTTATATTTGTCTTGTTTTGTTTGTTCATATTGAATACTTACGTTTTTTTTTTTCAGAAATGGCTTCCATAAATAATACTCATATAGTCCGCTCATTTATTAACTTTTAAGCTGAATGAATATCATTTTCCATTGGTACCCTATTTGGATATAAATTATAGAATTGAACTTCACAACGATCATCATGAATCTTCGTTCCTTTTTGGTTACCTTTCTCTTGATATTACTATCCCAAAAGGCCTACTCGCTTGTCATTTTTGATTCATCTTTAGCATCATCATGTATGTACTACATGAAAAATTTAGACTGGGGTTGTGGGACCACTGGTAACGGTCACAAGGCTTACAAATGCAGATGTCCCAATGCAAATTGGTTGAGCTCAATGGCAACATGTATGTATGATCATGGTAATTCAACTCGTGAGATCAACCATGCTTTCAGACATGTCGCTTTGAGATGTGAGCAAAAAGCAGGTATGAACTATACAGTTAAAGATTTTTATAATTGGTATGAAGAAGCAAAACTTGATTCAAGACTTGTTGATCCTGTGAAAGATGTTGATGTACTTGTTGAACAACCCGTTATTGCAAACGAAGGAGATTTCAGATATTATTATAAAGGTTTTAAAGATTTCAATGAATTTATTCACACTTGTGAACGATTAGGTTGGGGAGCCATTGGATTTTGGTTAAGTTTTCTTGGTATTTCAGGGATTTTAGAATATTTAAATTTACTTCCAACCCGATTACACAAAGTTTTAATTCCAATTAAAGTTAGAAACTTTACAAATAAATACATGTCAATACCTAAGGTTCGCTATACTGGAGGTTTAACAAGAATGGAATTCACTTTATCAAGTCTTTTCGTTATATTCATCATATTGGCATGTGCAGTGAATTATAACATAGGAACAAATGCATACCTTACCACAATTTACTTCTTAACATTGGATCTATTATCTTTCCGTACAGATATTATAGCATTTTCATTGATGCCTGTGATATATTTAATGGGAATAAGAAACAATCCATTACAATACTTAACGGGGACATCTCACTCTACAATGATCAAATATCATAAAATAGTGGCTATATTGTTTGTCATATTAGCACTTATCCATTCCATTATTTGGACTCATTGGGCTATTCAAGACGGTGGTTACAAGTCATGGGTGGAATGGTACTGGAATTGGGGGATTGTTGGGACAGTTGTTGTTTGTTTAATGTTATTTCAATCGATTTCATTTTTCAGAAATAGAATTTATGAGATATTCTTGTTAATTCATCAAGCTTTTTCTATCATCTTGATAATATCAATGTGGTATCATTGTGTAACACTTGGTTGGATGGGATGGGTTTATTCGATTGCTGCTATATTATGTTTTGATAGATTTATTAGATTATTGAGAATCCTTGTTAATGGACTTGTCATCACTGCAAAGATTGAAAGTTTTAATGACAGTGTTATTAAATTAACTTTCCCAAAACCAAAACTATTTAAATTCTATTCCGGTTCATACATATACATTACATTCTTACAACCATGGTATCTTGTCACGCAATCGCATCCATTTTCGTTGATTAAAACAGAAGATATTAATGGGGAAGAGCAGTTAATAATGTTTTTGAAATGTAAAAAAGGTGCCACCAAACAAATTTTAAAAATAGCTAACAAGTCAGGAAATAATACCATCAAGTTAATGATTGATGGACCATATGGTCACTTCCCTTTGAGTCAATGGCATGACAATGAATCAGCAAAACTTATAGGGGTTGCTGGTGGTTTGGGCATCTCATCGATTTTACCAATATTCCAAAAGACCAAACTAGGGGATTTAAGTAGACATAAATTGATCTGGTTAATCAACGATATTGATCATTTAAGCTGGTTAGAAGATACATTAGTGGATTTAGCGACTAACAGAGGATTACCAATAGAGGTTTATTATACAAAGGGTAAAACTGTTGATTATGAAAAAATTTCAACTCCTGAATTGAAAAACAACACTACTACTAGTGATACAGATTATTCATCGGATCAGGACAGTGTTCCACAGCCATCATCTAAATCGTACACAATCTTTTATCAAAGACCCAATCTTGATGAATTGATACCTGTTGAGTTGGCATCGGTAACAGGAAATAAAGAGAATGTGAAGATATACAGTTGTGGACCAACTCCAATGGATAATCAATTGAGAAAGACAGTAGCTGGGTTGATTGACTGGAAAGGAGAGAGATTGATTGAATACATCTCTGAGAATCATGAGTGGTGAGTGAGTGAATGGGAGTTAACGTAACGGGGTCTTAATTAATTATTTATTTATTTATTCATTTTATAATTTATCTGATAACTGTACAATTATTATTAGCATCAAAAAACAAAAAACAAAAAAATAAAACCATCATTATTAATTCGTATATGGAATCGCACCAACACTATCATTCTACAATAGTAATTAGCATCAAAACATCAATATCAACAATTGCCAAACCAAGACAAAAACAGTCTTCTATTATTATAAAAACTTTTAACTTAAACCTCATCATGCAAATCAATCAGGCGGTGAACAAATTCCCATATATTTACATTGCAAGCTCCGATTTTTTTGAAAGAAACTCCGGGATTCGTTGTGGGTTGGTAGTAGTAAGTACTTCAGTTTTGTTTGACTGATGGATGATATATATATATTGTTGAACAATATGGGAATCAGATACAAGTACCAAATAGATGATATATAACTTGTAATATACAAGGATGTGTATACACATATTATACTGTAAAACATAAACAGATCCATCTCCCCCTTTTCCCAGGCCTGCATATCTAGCCTGCTAGCGAGACCATCGTCGCGCCGCCCCGGACCCACCCCGATATCCCACAGAGGACCTCTTTAGCCCGAGCTTACCTCATCACATACTTTTTATTACTTTGATGATTACCTCAGTCAGGATCAGAGTACTCCACTTAAAAAAAAAACAGTCTTAACTTCAACATCTCCGAATCTCTCAATTGTCAAGAATTGGGAAAAGCTAGGAGGTTTCTTTGTCCTTGTTAGATGGAATACACATGCTTGTATTGATTGATTGATTGATTGATTGTTTGTTTGTTTGTTTGGTGATCTTAATCTTCAATTTATTCGTTTTTTTTGAAATATTACTTTCTAATTGTATTTACCATTTGGTTTAATTATATCATAAATCAATCCCGTGCTTTTTGTACTTCCATTTATTTTTAGACCATCATAGAATAAATATTTTTTTTTTTGTTCTATTAGTTATCATCCTTATAATAGATTATTCTATACATTCATTTCACAATATATTCATATTTTATTTTTGCTCATAATGTTTGCAAGATCATTCTCTAGAAATCTCGTTAAAAGAGTAAGTATTTTTTTTACCCTCAATTGTTTCGTGATCTGAAACGATTCAATGGTGATTTCGGAGTTGTGTTTTGTTCGGGTGGAACAGACTCATCACCATAACTATATTCTATGCAAAATCACTTTTTGTTCAAATTGTTGATCTATATACTAACTATATTTCAAACTTATTATTACTCAATTATTAAAGTCCACTCAAATCAGAAATTTGTCGATCCATGAATTCAGATCAGCTGCTTTATTAAGACAATACGATATTGCTGTTCCAAAAGGTGATGCTGCCACTACTCCAGAAGGTGCATATGATATCGCTAAAAGTTTGAACACAAACGAATTGGTCATTAAAGCTCAAGCTTTAACTGGTGGTAGAGGTAAAGGTCATTTTGATAATGGTTTGAAATCAGGTGTTAGATTAATTGAATCTCCTGAAGAAGCTAAAGATTTAGCTTCAAAGATGTTGAATCATAAATTGATCACTAAACAAACCGGTGAAGCTGGTAAAGAGGTTACTGCTGTTTACATCGTTGAAAGAAAATATGCTAAGCAAGAAGCTTATTTATCAATCATTATGGATAGAAAAAATCAATCAACTACAATTGTTGCATCTTCAGAAGGTGGTGTTGATATCGAAGGTGTTGCTAAGGAAAATCCAAGTGCGATCAAACAATATCCAGTCAATTTGACAGATGGTGTTTCTAATGAATTAGCTCTAGAAATTGCATCCGGTTTAAAATTCACAAAAGAAGCTATCCCAAAAGCTGCTGATACAATTAAAAAATTGTATAAAATCTTCCAAGAAAGAGATGCAACTCAAATTGAAATCAATCCATTAACTGAAACAGTTGATCATGAAGTCTTATGTATGGATGCTAAATTTGGTTTCGATGATAATGCTGCTTTCAGACAAAAAGAAGTTTTCTCATGGAGAGATTTAACTCAAGAAGATCCAGATGAAGTTGAAGCTTCCAAATATGGTTTGAATTTCATCAAGTTAGATGGTAACATTGGTTGTTTAGTTAATGGTGCCGGTTTAGCCATGGCTACTATGGATGTCGTCAAATTATATGGTGGTAAGCCAGCTAATTTCTTGGATGTTGGTGGTGGAGCCACTCCAGAAACTATTGAAGCTGCTTTCAAATTAATCTTATCTGAATCTAAAGTTAGTGCTATCTTTGTTAACATCTTTGGTGGTATCGTTAGATGTGATTACGTTGCGGAAGGTTTAATTGCTGCCACTAAAGCTTTAAATGTTACTGTTCCTTTAGTCGTTAGATTACAAGGTACCAACTTTTCAATTGCTAGAGATTTGATTGAAAAATCAGGTTTACATCAATTACAATTATTCGAAGAGTTAGATACTGCTGCTGAAAAGGTTGTTGAATTGGGTAACAAATAAAGTTTTCACGAGGCAATTCGTGTTTGAAAAAATCGGATAATTCAAATTTGAAAAGCTTTCGATTTCTTTCACCATCGTATCTTTTATTCTAGTCTTAAATTTCATATGTCTGTTTCTTGTTTAGTTTTTCTTTCTTTTGCTTCAAGTATCTACCTTTATCTTAGTTAATTCAATACTGCTCTTATTCTCGGGTCAACTTATCACTCCGGTAAATCAAAACATTTATAAAAGTTACATACATCATTCTATTTATGTAGCATATAGCGTATACACCATCTCACCATCATTGTCGTCAATTATTTGTTGGAATAGTTTCACTCAACAACAAGTCCAAGTACTGTGAATGCGTAGTTTCAGAAACCAACACTTCACCAACCTCATCAATCAACTGGCTTTCAAATTCTTTGTAATCATAGCTCTGGCTATTCAAATATTCGTAATCCACAAATGCCTCCTCTTCTTCGTTCTTCTTAGACACCAACGCCCCGCCTAATCGTGGAATCGTCTCATACGATGACTTCGCCGTCATTTGAACAACATGTACTTGTTTCTTCTTGTCTTCAGGGAGTCCATATTGATCGTCTAACTCTTTGTTCAAATTGTTAATTAGCTCTTTCTCTTTCTGTTGTTTTTGTGTTTTCAATTCGTCAATGTATTTGAAAGTGGCTCTTAGCTGACTTGTTTTCCAAACCGGATTCAAATGCAACGATTTCCCCGTGCCATCAGCATTTTCACCTTCACGTAGTAAACCAATGTAGTACCCTTTGCTGTCATTAAACACACCTTTCAACGTTTGTGTTTGGTTTTCACCCCACTTCGCTGACTTCGACTCGTTGAAAAACTTTCTCGTGTCGAGTGGAATATCAATCTCGATCACGCCCGATTTTGGTTTGATTCTAGTCTTTGATACAGATTCGGATTCTCTTCTAGAAAATTTGGATTGGGAATTACGGGTTGGATATTGTAAGAGATGTATATGTTGGTGTGGGTTGTTAGACTTGGAATTGTTCATGTATATTGGTATCTCCTCAATGACAGGGTCTTCTTCGTCGTCTTTGGGCTGTTGTAGGTCATCGTCTTCGTTTTCTTCTTGAATGGTGTAGTAGTTGTTACTAGATCTAGAGGATGCGTCATGATATTCTAATGAGACTTCCTTTTTGAAATCGTCTTCTTCCTCGTCCGTAACAAATAAACTCATTTTTTATCTGATGGTATGTGGTTTACTAATCTTTGTTACAATACACAGTAATGAAACACCCACTATAAATGTTGTTCCCTTGATCTAGATTCAAAAAGTACGTTAGATTCAAAACTTTTTCAGAGATGTGATTGTGCGTCTACAGGAAAAAATTAAAATTTTATTATCAAAAAAAAAAAAAAAAAAAAATTAATATATATTTATTTTTTCAGAAGGGATTTTTAAAAATACTTCAGTGTTAATAATAGACTAATCCAACTGCCTACCAAACTACTTACATATATAGTAGAAACTAAACAAGCAATGGATAATGATGATGGACTAATGCTCAACTTTGCAGTTGATTCTGGATCATCAGTCAAATCTCAACAAAGAAATAAGCCAACATCCAAACCGACCGGAGGATCATGGAAAGAAAGAAGAAAAAATCAGTTGATCATGGAAGGTAGAGGTAGAACTACAAGAAAGAAAAACGATCCAAACGGTGTTCCTTTGTACTCTAACAGATCTGTTGATGCAAAGATCGGTGGTGAAAATCCTGAAAGAACTAAGCTGATTCAAAGTACTGCTACCGATGATGGGGATCATTCAAAGATAAAGTCCACTCCAACGGCCAATGTACCAAAGAAAAGAGTCAATACAGAGTTTATAGAATCTGAAGAGACTAAAAAGATACGATTCGTTGAATCAAGAGGTGAGTCAGGAGGAAAAAATAATACGTATGTCTCTTCATTGTTCACAGCTAATCCGGAGATCATAGAAAGAAAATATGAAAACGATGATGAAATTGAGAACAATGCAGCCCCTTCGAATGCACCATTAGCTGACTCCACCACTTTTGAGGGGTTGGGTATTGATGAATTGTTGAATAAGCATCTGACTGAACATTTAAGATTTCAAAATCCAACCAAAATTCAAAGATCAGTGATACCAAGATTATTAACCAGAGATAGAGATTTATTCGTGCAGGCGCAGACAGGTTCAGGTAAAACTTTAGCATTTGCATTACCAATTTTCCAGAAATTAACAGAAGTTAAAACATTGAATAGATCATCAGGCTTATTCGCATTAATATTAACTCCAACTAGAGAATTGGCTACTCAAATTTATTCAGTCTTGGAAACACTAACTAGATGTTGTCATCGTATTGTTCCTGGTATCGTTATCGGTGGTGAGAAGAAAAAGTCTGAAAAGGCAAGATTGAGAAAAGGTGTTAATATTTTGGTTGCTACCCCAGGTAGATTGGCTGATCACATTGATAATACTGAGAATTTGGATTTATCCAATATCAGATATGTTGTACTTGACGAAGGTGATAGATTGATGGAGTTAGGTTTTGAAGAGACTATCTCTAAAATTTTGAAAGAGATTAGCTCAACTTCAAGAATTGATGCAACAACCAAGATGTACCCAACATTACCAAAGAGAAGATTGAATGTCTTATGTTCAGCCACTATTAAGTCGGATGTTAAAAAGTTAGGAGAAATCTCACTAGAATCAGCAGAATTGGTTACTACTCAAAGCTTGAACCACGAGGATGATATTCAAAGGAACGAGAGCAATGAAATGATGGCTCCTGATCAATTAGTTCAACAAGTATTGATAGTCCCCCCAAAATTGAGATTAGTCACGTTGTCAGGGCTTTTGAAAAACATAACTAAATCAACAAGTAATTCCAAAATTATGGTTTTCTACTCATGTTCCGACTCGGTTGATTTCCATTTCATTGCATTATCAAGAAACGGTAAGAAAATATCAACTTCCAATAAAAAGAAAGCCATACAAGGCACCGAAGAACAAAACAAACTATCAGAAGAAGAGATTAAGAAACAAGCCGAAGAAAGAAAATCCCGTTTTAATAGTAAAACATTCAAAGAAACGCATGGGCATGCTGATGAAGAAGAATTGTCCGATACTTCAAATATGACAGCATTGACTGCCCCTTTAATCAACCCAGATACAGTTATCTATAAACTTCATGGTTCGCTTTCTCAACAAGTTAGAACATCAACATTGAATCATTTCTCAAACAACACTTCGTCAAACTGTATATTATTATGTACGGATGTGGCCTCGAGAGGTTTGGATTTACCACAAATCAACAATGTTGTTGAATTCGACCCTCCATTTACAATTGAAGACCATCTACATAGAGTTGGTAGAACGGCAAGAGCAGGTTCCAAAGGTTTATCAGCGCTGTTCTTATTACCAGGAGATGAGGAAAATTACTTGAAGAAAATTGAACCACTACATCCTAATGGATTACATTTCCAGAAATATGAAGTTGTCTTGAAAGAAGCATTTGACAAGAAAACCGGTGAAAAGGGGGGTAATTGGGATACACAGGCGACTACTTATCATTTAGACATTGAAAGATGGTTGTTGGACTCAGCTAGAGCTAAAGAGATTGCATCAAATGGGTTCATCAGTCATATTAGAGCATATGCCACACATTTATCAATTGAAAGAGATTGTTTCAATGTTAAGAAGATACATTTAGGTCACCTGGCTAAGTCTTTCGGATTGAGAGAAACTCCAAAGAAAGTTGCAGCAAGTAATTCGAATGGTGGAGCTTCAGGAAACTCAGGTGAAAAGATGAAGAAAGAAGATGCCAAGACTAAGATGTTGAGAATCGCAAAGATGACATTGAATGCCGCAAATGATGAGTTCAATATTAGTTGATTGGTTTTTTCAGAAACATATGTATATTAAGTTAGTTTATTATCTATTAAATTAGTTATCGTAACAAATATTAGTTTTTCTATTAGGAACTCAAAGATGGAGATATATAATTATATGGATGAAGCATGTATTTGTAAGGTCATATATACGAGCGTAATTGAGTCAACGAGAGTGAAATCTGATTCTTCATTGAATCACCAATATCAACAGGGATGGATTCATGAAGCATTTCAAGTCCCTCTATTAGTTTTTGTGTCTCTATATTGAAATTAAACTTCACCCCTTTGAAGAGAAAGTTACTGAGAACCAAACAAAAGTATCCGACTGAATGAATTCTATCCATTCTGCTAGGGTCTGTCTCTAACGTCAACTTGTCACTCATTAACTTTAAACTCTCAGTATCAAATTCTGATGATTTGATATGATCTATGCAATTACTGTTGTCAGACAAATTGAGTAAGTAGCCTAAGGCAAACAAACTGAGTTTTCTCATTTCGGTGGATCCTATATCCGATTCAATCAAAATGCCAGAATTCGAGACTATCTTCAATAGGGGATGTAAAAGATTTTTATCAAAAATTATGTTATTAATCAATTTTGAGTTATTGGCATTAGCAGTTAATACAATCGAGAAAGCCATAGCAGATGCAACGGTAACAATTTCCCATTTTCCTTCCTTGTTGACTATGATTTCATTGACAATCTTCAAACAATTTGTTAAAAGCTCTTCGTCAGTATTCTCAATGTTCAAAATATTTTCTGCTAAGCCCTCGAAAGCTTTGAAGCACATGTTCAAAGACTGAAGATCCAAAGAATCGGTTGAAGTAATGCTGTTGTTGAAATAATGAGTGAAAGTTTCCAATATGCAAATTGAAAATTCTGGATCCCCCAACAATTTCAAAAATTCATGAGATGGATCAACTTTTGTTAGTTGTCCAATGAAAACTAATGCCAAGTACGAAGGACTAACTTTTTCTTCGAGTTTACTTAACCAATCTTGTAAAGAAAGATTATTCAACTTATTCAAACCAAGATTTTTGTTGTCAGACAAATACAAACGGTCTTTGAGGCAGGACATCATCATTTGTCTGAGGTTGGAGAGCGCTAGAGGATTATTAGTAACGCTGAACATCAGCCCCTTAATAGCAACATAAGTCGGTGCCTTGGAAGCTTTATAGCATAGGTATAAAAACGCAGATGATATAACTGGATCAAGGTTTTCATTCAACACTGAGGTTAAAAATACAGCTGGTACGCCGATTGTCGAAAGATACTCAGTAAACGTTTGATCAACAGCAGCTTTGAATCCAAGCTCTAAAAAGATATTTCTTCTGTTTGATAAAGTAACATCCTTTGCGTCAAGTAACTCAGTGTAATAGTTCAATTCATCCCTAGATTTGCCATCAAGTCCAAAACCTCTTACTTCTAACATACTTTGAAGATTACTTGAAGAGGTTGGGTCTTCTCTTTCTTCAGTATCAATGTGTGGATTGCCAGCATTTCCTTTATATAAAGAGATTGCCTCTTCGGCATGGGCATCCTCATCATCATCAGATAATCTTTCATTCCCAACTCTGTAACTTCTATACAATCCATAATGTTTTTTGGCCCTGGAAGAAGTTTTTGGAGATGCATGCTTTTGATCAAAAATTGATGCTTGTTGGGTCGGTGATGCTGATATTCCTGGCTCTGGGCTTTGAGAGTGAGCAGTTAGATCCGAGATAGAAGATGTTATTTGTTTCTGTATTTCACTATGAAGGTCAGTATCGTCTTGTTTGGAATTATTCTCATCAATGTTCAGCCGCATTGTACTTCTCTTTCTGTTCTTGGACTTCATTGTAGGCAACTCATCTAGTGCATCAAATAATGATAACAATTCTGATGGGTCACTATCATTTTCCACACTATTGGCTTTCGGTTTCTCATCATAGTTGTCAACATATGCCAATTTTCTGGATGAAGCAGGTGATGGCGATTTCGCATTAAGAGGTCTATTCAAAGACCATTGTGGTCGCAAATCTGCTGGGGGTTCTATAAAAAAATCGTCACCTATGGTTTTCAATTTTGGGATATAAACTTTCTTTGGTGACCTCCTGGGTGACTTCTTAAGTGATTTCGTGGGAGAAATTCCAACACCGTTGTGTGGCATGAGTAGTCTTGGTCGTTTTCTAGTTGGTGTAGACGGAGCTGAGGGTGATTTCAATATATCTAAATTATCTTTAGGGGGAGAGAAAGTTAGGGAAGATGTTGATCGAAGATGTCTCTTTCGGATAGGCGATGATAAAAGAGGCTGTTGTGGGGATTCAGATTCAAGTGATCTGGTTGTCCTCGAACTTGACCTTTGCGCTGGAATTAAATCTTCTGACTCGTATGCCTGACTTGTTCCTGTACTGGCTAGTTCAAAATCAAAAATAGAGGCCGAAGTATCCTTAGTTTTAGTTTTATCATCAAGTGACCTTGTTTCTCCGGTGGGTTGTTCGGTATTACCTTGGTAATTGGTACGTATCGTTTTGCGATAAGTTCGTGATTTTTTAGGCGTTGGAGAGCTCGGTTCAGCATCAGGATCTGTATCTGGGTACATGACAATGCTATCAGCAGTATTCTTCTCTAGAGAAGGTATCAAGTTGTCGTGCTTTGTTGGAGATAGATCAGTTTCAGGTTGTTGGGCTTCAGAAGAAGGGTCTCGATTTTGACGACTCCCGTGGAGTCGGACCATACTTTTTCTTCTTCCATACGTAGGCATATTTCATATACCAACAATACCTGTGTGGAATGTGTAAGTGTATATGGCAAGAGTGATGCAATTGGGGTTGATTCTACAAATAATTGATATCAATACTTGTACAAACCGCCTATCTCTTTACCCTGTCAATTGAGCCCAGTTACGGGTTACTTAAGATAAATTGAAATTGTTTCTCGGGGAAGTACCAAAAGAGTTATTAAAACTCTTTTGGTCCTCCTGAGTCCTGACGCGCGCGCGTGCGCGCGGGCGTGCGCCCATGCGATCGATTACTATACGCATAATATAGAAATATCATAAAGATGAATTAAAGATGTTTTTCAATATTTATCTATTATGATTTATATTTATTGCTTTTACTTTATACAAAGACACGTTAATGAAAAGGTAAAATCATTCCCATAACGCACTATTATAGTTTCTAAACAAGAACAATGTATGGGGACCTGGCACACAAGCTGGTCTTAGATGCCAAGAGAACCCAGGCCCTTGACAAGTTACCTTTATACCAAGATACGCTAGTGCGATCCATAGTAAGAGAGACTAGGGACTTACAAAGGGAAGCAGACCACCTTACCATCCAACAACAATCTCAGCTATCACAATCTCAGGATAATGAAGATGATAAAGTGAAACAAGGCCAGTTATTCGTTACGCATTTATGTATGCGTAGAAACAAGAGATGCCTTTTAGCATACGAACGTCTTCGTGCTTCAAGACTAGATGAATTAGTCTGGTCAAATATTGAAATTCCTAAATCTCACCTTGACAATTTATCACATCATGAACAAGATTACCTTCGAAAATACAATGATCTTGTGAGTGAATTCAAAGGTTCATTGAACGAAATTGACTTGAGTGGTTCCTTACAACCTCCCTGTGATGTGTTTATTGATGTTAGAGTTATGAAAGATGCAGGTGAAATTCAAACAGAGTATGGTGTTTTCAATTTGACCAAAGACTCACAATTCTTTGTGAGACAAGCAGATGTTGAAAGATTAATACAGCAAGGGTATTTGAAAAAATTATCATAGTTAGTTTTTGTCTTACATTGTTCTATATATAATATTCACTATATTCATCATTTATTTATTTATCGTTTTATTGCATTATCTGTCTAAGGTTTCACGATTCACTTTCTTGTTGAAGTAACTCCAATTCCCTCTTTAGCCATCCATGTAAACTTTCAAAAGTTGAATAGGAAGACCCTCCTCTCCAGTAAACAACTATTTTCTGAGTTGACCTGTAGTCCTTTCGGAATTGTAAATCAACCCATATTTCATCATCCAATTTGATTTTCTTTCTTGCTTTGAGAGCTCTCTTGTAAGTTCTTCCCCATACAGCTCCTTCGAATCCCAACTGAACAATTTTGGTCGAGTTTTCATCTTTCTCAATCAAATTGTACCATTTGTAAGTCAAGCTCTTCACAAGGCCAATAATCTTTTCTGGAAATTCAGTAAATCCTACAGTTAAGTTTGGCTTCTCTTTGAATCCCCAATTATTGATATTATTCACATTGAACATACCACTAGGTATTCTCCAAGTGACATCAAAAGACCAATACACAATCCATCTTCTAGTTCCCTTGGATGTCTTACTACTATTGTACTGATAAACCCCAAAGTTGGAAATATTTTCCCCTTTGATGATATTCACAACTGATAATAGGCTCTCGTATTTTCCAAGAAGACTTGTGAACCATTTGATGTGATTGTTTTGTTGAAATGCATGAACAGACTGTCGGACCATATCACCTACAAACTTCTCTTCTCCACCATTGGTGATCAATTCTTTGCTTGTTGCAATGACTCTTCCAGATAACGGAGATTGTTGTTTGAAAGATTCATTTTCATCTAATTCAGAAAGAGAAGAGTAAAATGGTGGATTGCACATTACAAATGCCAGCCTATCTTTATTCTCAGGTCTCTTGAGAGACGAAAGAAGAAAATCATACATGCCATCATTTTCAGGTATCACTGTTTGCAACTTGACATTTTCTGTAAATGGCCTACCATTCAATTCAATATTCCTATGCGCTAGTTTAATAGAATGAGCATCAATATCAGTACCTACGAACTTCAAATCATTGATTCCGTATTCTTTGGCAACTGACAAGGCCAAAAGTGGATATATAGCAGTATGGCCAGTGCCGATGTCTAGTCCCAAGAGCTTATCAGTTGTAGTAGTAGATGATGAGGGTGGTGTTATATCTAATGACCATCTCAATTTGCATTCAGTAGCTTGAGTACTCAACAGACTTAATAGAAAATCTACATAGTCCAGCCTATTGTAGACTCTGGGGCATAAACGTTCCGGGTCTATCTCCAATTTGAGTGAAAATTCAGCATCAAGAATTGTCTTACTAAGGTCAATCAATCCGTCATTATTAGAAAAGAAATCATACCTCTGGGTTTCGGGATTGAAATATTTTGAAAGAGAAGGATTAAATTTGGCCAGTTTACCGAAATCAGGACACTTATCTCTCATTCATTTGTGAGTTTCTTGTTTCTGTTCAAGAGCAGTTCAAACAACGATGGGATTTTTTTTTCAAATTATTCTTATCCTGTTCAACGTGTATTTCAAACGTTATTTGAGGTTTCCTATTAAGAAATAAGCTCAATATAGTAAATAATAAAATCAAACACACCTATTATTATACTTTAACTTTTAAAGAAATGATTTAGTCTTGCATGCAACTAGTAAGAAAGGTCGATTGCATAATTATGTTTGGCGCGCAGGTAGTAATTAAGTCGATCGACCTTATTTAATATTCAAATTTATTTTTCACATATGTCATCATCTCCTATATTTTGAAAGTATATAAGTACAATTGAAGCTAATCAAAGGCTATTTTGAAGAAACATTCCTCGGTTCAGAGAATTAGTAATAAGCACATTAATTGGATTTGTTATAAGTTTACAGAATGTCTAGAGTTTTAGATCAGCTTATTCTTGAGGATGTTGCCAATGTGTGTACTGAATCATTTTTAAATTATAACAAATGTGTTCTTCAACCACCTCCAACAAAAGATTTTAATCCTTCTCGAGACTGTCTTAATTTTCAATTTCAATTACAGAAATGCATTCAAGAGAAAGTTCCAAGTTTTCAAAAAATCCAACAGAGTTGCTTTGATAAGATCAAAGGATATGAGTCATGTTTAATAAAGCATCAAGCTAATGCTAGTGCTAAATGTTCAGTTGAATTGAGTGAGTTAAGAGAATGCGCAGAAAAACTACTTGGAGTTGAAAAATAATGATATATTCGATCACAACTAATATCAGCATTATTCGAGTCTACCACTTATGAAAATTGGGGAATATCTAGTTACGTTTTCTTTCCTGTACATAGAGTATCCACTCAAATTATGTTACAAAATGAATAATCTTTTTAAACATGTATATATATAAATGGATTACGAACAATATTAACGCATTTGTTACATCTTTTGTAGTTAATCATTTGGTGATGGGGGTAGTTGAGTCGGGGAGCACGTATGTACATATTCAGTATAGAGTATTTAACTGTTTAATGGTCAAGCGAGAGTTGATGTATATATCTATATATATGTGTGTGGATTACAATGAAAGAGCTTTGTACAACAAATGGAACATTGAAAACCATCCCATTCCATCCCATTCCATCCCATTCCATCCAACATATGAATAGTTCTGTTAGATCACAGAAGATTGTGGTAGATAAATCTATTATTAGAGTATGTTTTTTTAATCAATCTTTGAATTCAGCATTCTTGTCATGTATACACCCCCAACTACAGTGACATATAATACATTTTATATCATGTGTCTTACCCAATAATTCTACATGTCAACTATCAACCAATCATGTATAATCAATCCATAAACATTGTATATTGTACATTATATACTTACTACTATAAAAAGATGTTGTTTTCGAGCCCTACCCTTACCGGTCCCCGGGTCTTGCTCTAAAATCCCAAAACAGCAGCTGAGTTGTATCCCCGGTCACCGGATATACCATCATTATTACCGCATTAGTACAAATTATAGTAGGGAAAAAACAAAAGAAATCTTATCAGCAGACAAAGTGGCACTAATATTGAATTGGCTAAATTCTGAGTGATGGTTGTTTCTAATATGAATTGGTTGGATTGACACCAGTCTCAAGCATGCAACATGTGAAGACATAAAAATACAAAGAATTTGAATAATTTAATGAATGAAATTTGGGCACAAATCTTGAACTTCACGGTCACGGTCCCGGTCACGGTCCCTTTCGGTTGTAGAAGAAGATTTACAATTCTTGTTCTGCCAAACTGGGTAAATATTAAACTAATTAGATAGATAATATATACACAAAAATTACCTTATCTACCCCATCCCATTAATATAATTTATAACTCCATTTATATATATTAATTTTTAAATATCACTGGAAACCATATTCCGGAGATTTAAATGATTTTTTCTTATCTTTCCATGCACTGCAGCTGGCAGCTGCGGGTAATAATTAATGGTGTACTTTCACTCTGGAAAAAAAATCCATATTAATATTAATTAACTATTATTCAAATATTTATCATATATAAATGATTTAATAGCCTGCTTTAGTTTTTTTATGGATTATCTTGGGGGTTTGTGTGTTTTTTTTCTCTCTAAAATAGCATTTTCTTTGGTAATTTTTCTTTCCAACTTTGTAACTTAATTCAAAATGAGATATTCACCTTTAATTCTGCAAAGTGTTTTCGCAGCTTTTTTATCAAGTTTAGTGTCAGCAACTGATGCAAATAGTTTAGACGAAGACTTATCGTGTGTCGGTACTTTTATTTTTGGTAGACATAACGACAGAGTTGCCAAACCGGCCAATTACTTGACCACATGGGGTGCCACTAGACAAGTTGATTCTGGTAATTTTTACAGAGAAAGATATTTTGGTTTGGATCAAGATGCAAACAAAGTTGAATCTGATTTTGTTATCGATGGCTTGAATGACCACGGTTACTATGTCTTTGGTGAAACTTATGCTCAATGTCCAGCTTCTACTGTTATCGAATATTCTCAATTGGCTTTCTTACAAGGTTTATACCCACCATCCACCGTCGTTGATGACGTTGAAGCTCTTGCATCTGTTCAACAACCAAGTTTATCAAATGGTACAGATATCACTGCACCATTTGATGGCTATCAATACGCTTTCATGGATACTCAACAGGCTACTTCAAGTAATTACATCTGGATTAAAGGTGATGTCGGATGTCCTAACTCTGATGATGCAATTGATGCTTGGTACGAAACTGAAGCATTCTTATCACTCAATAAATCAACATTTGAATTCTATCAAAACTTATCATCTGTTATTCCTGAAAGTGCTTTTGAAAAATGGGAATTAAACTTTGGTAATGCTATGCAAATTTCAGATTTCATGTATGTTAATTCTATCCATGATGAAGACTTGGCAAAGAATTGGGATTCCGAATTGATGCACCAAATTTTAACTTTAGCTGATGCAGCTCAATGGGGTATCTCATATGATCCAAATGATAAATTGAACGACTTCACTATTGGTGGTCAAACAATGTTGGGTGGTATCTACAAATACTTGAACACCACCAAGGTTGTTGGTACTCCATACATCAATTATTTCACTGGTTCATTTAATACCATGTATCAAATGTTTGGTTTAATGGATTTGAACTTAATCTCTGATAACTTCACCGGTATGCCAGATTATGGTTCTACATTAGTTTTTGATTTACTAAACTCAACCTCTGGAGAAACTTATGTTCAATTCTCTTTCAAGAATGGTACTGATGAGACTGATTCCTTAAAAGCATATCCAATCTTTAATTCATCATCTACTTTAATGTCATGGTCAGACTTTGAGTCAAACATCAAGAAAGTTGGTATTACTTCGTTGAAATCATGGTGTAGTGCTTGTTCATCAAAGATCAGTCAATGTACTCAATTCTCTTCAGCTTATCTAGCAGGTACCGATTTGGCTGCAAGTGGTGCTAATTTGACACAAATTAACGATGGTGATTACTCATCATTAGATATCTCAGACAGTGGATTATCAAATGCTGGCGCAGGAGGTATTGGTGCTGGTGTTACCATCGGAGTGTTTGCTCTTCTTGGTTTGGCTGGATTCGTCCTTTACAAGAGCAAGAAAAATAAGAAGCAAGATACTGTTTTACCAATAACTGCAGATAAGGTTCTTGCTGAGGACTCCACTTCCAATCATTCCACCTTGCAATAAACAGGTTTGAGACTCAAAACGTCAAAACTTAGTCTCTCATATAATGATAGAATATAGGTAAATTTACAATTGTGTTCTTTTTTTTTTTTTGTCTTTATATATTTAGATGTCACTGGTCTGACGAACTTTCAGGTTTATAGTCCGTTTTCTTCCATTTTAAATGATAAATGATAATTAACTGATATATTTTTCTCTCTTACGAAATCAATTAAATCACCACATTTTAAAACCCTGGTACCTTTCTTTGTAACTATATTAGTATATACAGTTATATTATTCTATTACTATATTTCATCTGTAAGCCGCATTGGATTGATTTTATCAAAGTGTATGGCATATATCGTTTCTCGGGACCAAACACGACCTTACAAAAAAAATTCATTTTTTCGAATGTCAGCGCCAATTCCAAAGTTCAAACATCTTCGTTCAATGAACAACCGATGATCTCTTTCCTACCATCTCACGACTCACATTCAAAAGAATCATATTCATTACTTTATCACAACACAGACAAGTGAACCTTAAATAAAAGCTTCTCTCCTTTCTTTACAACAATCACCAGCTTTACATTGACCAATAGGTTGTATTTTCTCCACTTCTTCATTGGTCTCATTTTGTCTGGGAGAGAAACTTTCAACGAGCACTTAGTTCAGTTAACGATTCTTTTATATTCTATGTTTTGTTCGACTCTACAGGTGCTGGTACATAGTATAGTATTTTATGGACTCTTGGCATTCATTTGGCAATGCTTTTTTCCATTCCACCCTGTATCTACACAATGCGTAAATTAATGTGCGATTCCCAGTTATATGAATGTTCTATATAATGTTGCCGTCTAGTTGCAATTAATCATTTTCAAAAACATATTAAATATTACCAATTTACTTACGAAGAAATTATTTATTAAATTATCATTAAGCTATCTAGTATATAAACAAAAAAGAAATAGCTATGCAGGTGAGGAATAGCAATTAAGGAATAGTAACATAACACGCGGAAAATATAGCTATTCTGAAACATCATTATACTCCTCATCTAAAAATACAGGACTGAGATCGAAGTTATAAGGAGATTTAATTTCTTCATTTTCAAAGTCGTCCAACCATTCACAAGATTGACTCAATATATACCCTAAATCCCCCTCAGACTCCCCCTTCTCAAAAGCAGATTTGAGAATATTAATTGCGTTCTCATAGCCTGTATATTGAATACCACCTGTAAATTCACTGAACATAATCTTGAAGTAAAAAATCAAAGATCTTAAACCTCTCAAATATCCATAGTCAGGTCTTCCAACATGGACAGGAGGGAAAGTTGTATTCAAAGGTAAAGGCTCACTAGATATAACACACTGCGCAAAATCAATCATTCGCACAATCAAGGTTGATTCCCCATTAGGACTCTCTCTATCGACATCGCTATCATACATTAATAAAATAGATGATCCGTACAATCTGTAATCTGGTAATTGTTTGAAAGTTATTTCCAACTCTTTCAAATGCTCTATCAACTTAGGTAAATGTTTAACAATTGAATAAAGTGTCATACCATCATACAAGAAACGTGAAATTGAACGGACAACTTGGTTCCCAATTTTTAAAGCACGACCAAAATATTTGTCTCTCTTTATAAAAGTTTGAGTTTTAACATCCCAAACTTGCATACCACATATTCTGGTACCCAATTGTCTGGAAGTAGTTTGGTAACATTTTTTACGTTGTGATATCTGTTTAGACTGTTTGGCTTCAACACCATACTGTCTAGTACCCATTTTCAAGTCTAAAACACAAGGATGTTTCATTCCACTTGTTAAATCTTCCAACAAAATAAATCTTTCAAATCTTGTATGTTTTCTTGTTTGAGTAAACGGTGAAGTTAGTTGTAGATCATCATGATTTTGCCCATGATAATGTTCGTCGTCCTCATCATCCACAATGGCATTTTCATGTAAATTTTTCAAATCTTCGTTATCCATCATAAATATATGATCAGTTCCACCAGGAGAAACCGCATCGTCTTCGTCACCATTATTAAGTGAAAAGTGAGATTCTGGCGTTTGAGGGATACCCTTGATACCTGATATTATAGCTTCTCTCGTAGAAAAATTGCTATCGTCAAGCCCTTCGCCAACTTTTTTGAAGTCTAGTAATGAACTATGCTGATGCTGTTGCTTGAGATTTTGCGTCTGATCTGAAGAGACAAGTTCCACCTCAGAGGATGTACTGTCAATATATCTTTTCATGGAAGATCCATTATAATCAGATATGTTGGAAGTGGTTCTCCCAAGTTTCTCTCTTATCAATTTGTTGCTTCCAATACTATTCGTAGAGTATCGATGATGACGATCTAGACCGCAGCTGTTGTTGTTATTGTTGTTGTTGTTATTGTTGTTGTTGGTACTGTTTAGCTTTCTTTCGATCCGATTGTGGTGATTAGCTGCTTTATTCTTTACCTTATTTGCGTATTCTTTAATTGGGGCAAACACTTCCGTTAGAACTAGCTCTTGTAATTGTCTATTGACAGTAGTGGCACCAAGTGACTCCGAAAATGATTCCCTTTTCACAGCATCTACTCTTGGAGAAGCTGATAAACTTTGAGAGCCTGATGATATAAAAGTGGAAGTTGGTTTGAAAGAATCAGTAGAATCTTGAAGTAGATACGACTCAATAGACGGAGCAGAATTAGAATAGTGGCTCCAAAGCGATTGAGGAACAATATGCCTATTATCATCCAAGACAACTTCTGGAGTCATCCCGTCTTTCTGTGGTGAGTATCCTGGAGTGGTTTCGAGATTGTAATTCTGCCTTTCAATGTTGTTTGACAATGTTAAAGCCGGTGAACCTTTATCTACAACAGTGGCACCATCTGGAATTGTATTGTCATCATCCAATTCGTGCACCAAACTACTATATCTAACGTTTAGTACCCCAATATATCTAGGCATAAACCTCAGTAATTCGGGATGGGTTGCTTCTATATTTTCGTACCACATGTTTTCACGATTCACTAGAGCTTTGCACACTGCTCGGTGACTAAATTTGAAAATGGCAGTATGGCCACCAACTTTATTTTTAAAGGGTTGTAAATTGACCGCTAATGGGAATTTCTCTTCGTTGTTATCATTGATTTGTTCTACGAAATCTGTTTTGATTTTCTCTTTGCCTTGTTGAATTTCATCAGTGTCAGCTGTTTCGTTAACGGTTTGAGATACAAGTGATGCATTTGAGCTTGAATCTTGATCCACTGACGTTTTAGTACTATTCTTTGTGGATATTCCCAGTCCTATTCTCTTTTGCTGGTTCTCCTGCTCTATTGCTTCTTCAATCTCGTCTATTTCACTCAGCACTTCTGCATCGTCATTATCATGATCAAACTCTGCTGCTGCTGTAAGGTGCTCAGGTGCTGCTCTACTTGCTGAATCAACTGGCGTATGAGGAAAATAAGTTGCTGATGAAACTGGTTCTAAAGGGGGTAATGAAGTTGAATATCGTATTTGAGAGTTTTGGTTATTAGTATCAATTTTACCCACCAAGTATTTGTAAGATTCCAAATCGGCTACTGAAGATCTTGTGCTTGACTTTTGACGGTATTTAGTTTTTGTCAAGCTGGGGCTTAGTTCTCCTGGAACGGCCAATGTGTTTGTAGGTGTGTTACCGTTGTTCGGATTGGAGGGAAGGTGAAAGTTGGACTGCTGCTGGACAGATGAGGATGAAGATGTCTGATGTCGATCATGTGGTTGTACTTCTGAGTTTAATAATTTTGAGAGCTTTGAGGAAGAGTGCTCTACTGATTCAGAACCTCTGAAAAGTCTCAACGATTTTGCTGCTTTTCTTCCCGCTAAGTTAAGAGAAGAGTTTTGAGAATCTTTTGATGACTTTTGAATGTCTTGAAAATACTTTTGGGACTCCGTGTTGTCTTCATGATCGGAAAATTCACAATCGCTAAAATCTATTGGACTTTTAGTGGAATGTCGTTCATCGCTGTTAATGTTCAAAGACCTTGTCTCACTCATCTTGGTTGTTTTGTTGATTGATATGGGACTTTGAATATACTTTGTTTGATAAAATTATGACAGTATTAAGTTGCCATTGGAGTTCGTATAGCGAGAAATGTGGTCCTATATACTCTATGAGTCTATATTTTAAAATTATAAATAACTGTCAAGAGGGTTATATGACAAAACAAATGCTTCAGCAAATCAGGGCAAATCTTAAATGGTGATTATTGTTGTCCAGGGTTAACTCTTTAAAATGTACTTCCGGTGCTGGTCAGTATATATATATATATATATATTTATATATATGCCTGTATATATTTGTTGTAGCTGATTAACTAAAGATATCAAGTTTAAACTTTAAACGAACAGATAAACAAAAAAAAAGTAGACCAAACTAAGCAAAAAGCAGTAACAAGAAAAGGAATTAAAATTTGATAATGTGTTTTCAATGGCTGGTGTTATTAACTGGAATTTATTGTACACTCTTTATTCGAACCTAATCAAACATCACAATAACAAAGACAAGAACCAGAAACACATAACAAAAGGAAGAATAATATCAACATGGAACTAACCCCCCACGCTGTGAGGTAGAAATGAGAATTAATTCAGTGCGAATGATCAACAAGTGTCAAATTACGTAAGTAGTTATGTTATTATAATTATCTTCTGTACATCAAATTCAGCCGTCAGCATAAGCTGCATTATTATTGTTTTAAATTGTTTATAACTCGTGAGAATGAGACAGTGAACGTACAGTTCAAGGGCATCCTTATAATGGCATTAGTACTTACTATGATTGAAAGATAAACGATGCAAGATCTCACCCAATCAAATACGTTATATGATAATGATTGTGAGGTGGCTGATTTTTGTGTAACTCGAGAAATAGTATGTGTTTGTCTTTTGGTTCCCTTTTGAATTGACTTCAGGACCACCTACAATTCCAAGAGTTATATTACACAAAGGTTTGAAGGCTAATCACACCCAAGTTGGCGGTTTCCTTTTCCTATGACTGGTTTTGAACAATTGATGAGTAAAAAAGCAAAAAGAAAAAAAAAAGAGGTCGTACCCGGATTCGAACCGGGGTTGTCCGGATCAAAACCGAAAGTGATAACCACTACACTATACAACCAGACATTGCTTGATTTGGGTTCAAATGCTTTATGTGCCTTATAATTTTGTGACGGTGCAAGGATGCATAACGTATCCCTTTTCATTACTGATTTTGATCTGAAACTATCTAATTTCCCACCTTATAAGTGAAAACAACCAAAACCAGTAATCATGAATAGTTTATGTCATAACCACACATTTGTTCTATCTGTTGTTTTTTCTGTATTTGATACAGATGTGTGGCATACTTGTATATTCTGCTTTTATTGGAAGAAGTTACGATGGGAACTATATTTTTTTTTTGAAAGGCACTCAAATAGAGAAAAGCACATTGAGAATGGATGTATGGGTTTGACTGGTTGGCGAACAGACAATTGGTCATTAGATTAATATTTAATATTTTAATTCCATAACTTCCCCCTTTCTTATATGGATAAATATAAATAGCTATTAGTTCAATAGTGAATTAATAGGTAACTTAGTATCAAGAAGAACTTACTATTTTACATTGTGCTCTTTTAAAATCAAGGCTGATACTTCTGGATCTCGAGGTTTTCTGGTATTTCAATGAAAAAAATATAAAATTTGTTTTAAAAAGTGAGAGGAAAGAACAATCACAAATCTTGCGCTTTCTAACTTCAAACAACAAGTGTTCAAAAATATGCAAAAGAGTCATCAGACCTTTACAAGTTTTCTTTGGTATGGCTTGTTAAGTAGCTCCTAATGACATTATACTGAGAAAAAAATTGATGTAACTTGAGATAGTTTCAACAAACTAATAATGTAACAAACTATTGAAAGGTTTCGTGAAGAAGTATTTTCAAACGAATGTTTTGAAGTTTTCTACATCAGTTCCAATTCAAGTCGTACTGACGTTGCATGCTTTTATATTAGTCAATTTCTAAAAAACATCTTTTTTTTTCAATTCAAAGAATTATGTTTACATTCCATACACTCCAGTTGCTTGAAGATTCAATCGAAATAAGAATAACTCCGTTGAAGTGGTACCAGGATCAATCATTAAACATAAAATGGAAATCATAGTTTTTTGATTTTGTTAATTGAAAAATTCACTGAAAAAATTAGGTTAGAAAAGAAATCTGCTACAAGTACTATAGTAGCATAATATGATATATATATCCAGTCCAGCGCTTGAACTCGTCCGTCTATCCCCGAAAATGTAAACAACTTAATTCCGTATGCAGTCTTACTTAATTTCTTATGTAATAAATTTATTTCTTTTGTTTGTTTATTTTTTATTTCCTTTTTTCTTTGATTGTTAAGCGAATTTTTGAAACTACCTTAAAGGTTATTATTGTATATCATGGTAAAGATACGGTCATGGTATTACTTCACTACAAAGGCAATATATTGATTGGTAGTAAATACTCTTTTTGTATATGGCATATGTTTCACTGTTATAAACATTATAAATGTTTACAAGCAGGTAACACTTATAGGAGTATTAGACCCATGATATCATTTATTATCATATAGATAGATAGATAGATAGAGTAGCGGACGGAGACAAAAACTTCCTAAAGGAGAAGAAAAACCTGCAAGTAATTATTAATATCAATTTGTAATCTTCACGGCCCTCAATTTTGAAAGGGTCCATGTTTGCGCCTGCGGTCTTGAATTCTACTCTGGAGATTATTGAATTGATTTAACAGCCAACTTCACGGGGCTCAATGACACATCGGGGCTCGGTTTTGAGATCTTCGATCAAGTTTGTCAGACGTCTACCAGGGCGCAGGGCGAAAGGCGGCAGGGCCCAGCAGCTAGGCTAGCTGATAGCTCTAGCCGGGCTGTGGGACTCAGCCGGTATTTAAGGCTTAAGGCTTAAGCTTTGCCTCTGCCAGGCCAGGCCAGGGCGCAAGTCGCAGGGCGAAGTCGGAAGCCCCCTGGGCCCAAGCTTCCAGGCGAAGTTCTTACTGGCGGCCTACGCCTACGCCCTGGCCTGGCCTGGCAGAGGCAAAGTTCAGCACTCGCTCGACGCTGCGTGGTAAATAAATTGGTGGCTGGGCGGGCGCCGTTGGCATGGACTTATAATATAATATCTAGACTTAGAGTTAAAACCTAAGTCCGTTTGAATTTCGGGTTCTACTGTATGGATATTTGTAATATTCATTTTCGGCGCTAGTTAACTTTATATCCGCCTTGTTGAGAGTTGAAATCTTTGTTTATTATATATAAGTAGAGTGATTCCTCAATCTTCATCAAGTCATATTGAACTAAAAACATAAGTTCTCTTATATTTTTAGCTAGGTATCAATTCTCAAACTACATCACTTCTCCTATATATTCTCCAAAATCATCAACGCTGTGAAATAGTTGAATTTTTTTTTTTCAAAAGCAAAAGCAAACTTGTGTAATCCTTCTTCTCGGGAACTCAAAAAAAAAAAAAAAAATTCAAAACAAAAAAAGACAAAAAAATCCCTAATTCGGGCTACGTATATTCTAGACCGTTTTCCCCACTGCTCTACAAACCTACATTTCAAATACATCCGTCTGTCGCAATATATCATACAATGATGTATTTGCCATCTCCAATGACTGCTGTTAAAACTAACAGCAATGTTACAAGTGTTAATTCTTACCCAAATACTAAGAGTTCAAAGTTGAAGCTTAAGGTGAGCATAACTAAGTTTTTAAGAAAATCACAAAGTCAAACGTCACCTTCAGTTGAAAGACAAGCAACTCAACAACAACAACAACAACAACAACTTGTGTCAGCATCAACTCCGACTTCAAACATGACTACAACTTATTCCTCCTCGAGTTTGGAGACTCAAGATTCTTCCATATCTAATAGTAGTTCTGAATATTCCAACTCCAGAACTCCAAGTAACAATCAATACGACGATATTCCACAAGTGACACAAAACTTACCTGAACAGTGGCAAGTCCGTTATGATCCTACTTTACAAATGTATTATTATGTTGATACTGAAGAAAAGACTGTTCAGTTTGATAGTCCATGTGAAGTTTTAATCAATAAACATTGATTTCAAGATAACTATTATCACCATTGTATTTCAATAATAAACATCTATTGCTAATATACATTACGACCCTTTTATGACTTGCGCTGCTTTTCTTTTCACCCCCCTGTACATATGTGTACGAAGTTGTACCAAAAAAATTCAACTCTCAATATGGCCCGGAAGGTCCGGACATGATCAAAACTCCAACGTATATATTTTTGTATATAGTATATAGTATATAGTATATAGTATATACTTTCTTTCTAATCAACTTGTATATAGAAACAACATATAATGAAATTCCATTCACATTATTCATAACACCAGAAATAATTCTGTAAACCTAAATCATATAAACAAATCTACAAACAAAAAAAACAAAATCAAAAAAATAGAAAAACCGAATTCCCCAAAAACCCACAGTAGAAGAAACTTACCTTAAACAAATAACAAAATGAGAAAAAAAATAAAAAATAAAACCGTTAATCGAATTTCATGTATCAGAACGATCGATATATATATAATATATATTCATAGATGAGATTTGTGTCAATAACCAAACTTAAAGCTTTTCAGTTTCATGTAATAACCATCTAATGGCAAGATCATCACCAAAAGCAATCAAAAAAGGTATCACAATCAATCGTATCTTTCTATTGAAGGCATTGATCCATTCAACTTGTTCCACCTCCAAAAGACTTGTGTCAATTAACGATCTACAAAATGGCACTAAAGTTAAATAATCGAATTCTAAAAGTGTTCCGTCTTTCTCACTCTTGATAACAAGTAGATCACTCTCAATTCTAACACCAAATTTATTGTCTTCGTAAAAGCCTGGCTCATCTGAAATAAAATTACCAGCTTCTAAAGGCTTATAATTATAACTTGTTTCCGATGGTGACAATCCACAAGGACCAGAATGAACACAGATAAAAGTATCAATTCCATGACCTGATCCATGATTGTAACCAAAATTTCCAGCATCTTTCAAAGGTTTCCGAGCCAAAGAATCAATATAACTTGACGAAGTACCATATTCGAATTTCAACATAGCGACATTCAAATGGCCTTTCAAAACCAAGGTATACTTCTCTATTTCGTTTCTAATCGGCTGGCGGAAATGCAATGTTCTCGTTATATCCGTAGTACCATCCAAGTATTGAGCACCTGAATCTATTAAATAAATCTTATTAGGATCAATAACAGAAAAATTATCTAAAGTTGGAGCATAATGTATAATTGAGGCATTTGGACCAGTAGATGATATTGTCTCAAAAGACAAACCTTTGAATTCAGACATCAAAGAACGATAGTATTTGGCTTTATCAGCAGCTTGAATCTCATTGATTGATTCAATATTATCACTATCGTTATTATTATTATTATTATTCTCTAATGCCTTGTTTGAAAGTTTTGAGTCAAGCCAAGCAAATGTACGTATCAAAGCTATTGAATCTTTCAATTGAGCGGACTTGTGACCTCTGATTTCCACATTATTCTTAATTCCTTTGAATTCAGTTATAATTGATCGATTTTTAATATCCAACGTTCCTGGAACATTCATATATAATGCATAGTTCGGACTGTTGGATAAATAAATCGACTGTGAAGTATGATGACCAATGGCTGGTAAATCATCCCAAAATTGTAAATATGGTTTGATACTCAATTCTGGTAAATCATCATAAATATAGTTATAAACATCTGGAGTGACTTTCAATTTATCTAAGTATATCGAGACAGAGTCTAATGTGATGATGGAATAGGCAAAGAATACTGGATTATAAGGGATATCATTTCCTCTCAAATTGAATAACCAAGCAATTTCTTCCAGTTGAGAAGCAATATATGCAAAAGAATTCTTTTCTTTCAAAAATGATCTAACTTTTTGTATTTTATCTATAGCGGATTCACCGGAATATTTCAAATCATGAACAAATATCTTATCATCCAATGGTAACTCAGGACGATAATCTTCATATTCCATGACTTTATCTACTAAATTCACCATCAAATTCTTGAATTCCAAATTCAATTCAAAACATTTCTCTTTGAAATACAGCCCTTGTTTATAATTAATTAGTCTTGGATCTATACCAACACTTTTGAATTTACCTGTTGTTGCTCTATTCAAACACCATTCTTGCCAGATAGGATACCCTTTAACACCTTGTTTTAACAAGATCCAATTTTTATCAAGTTGTCTAGAAGCCTGCAGGAAATACCTCCCATCTGTAGATAACGCAGCTTCGTCATTCAAGCTAACCACTGCAATACCTGCCGATCCTGTAAATCCACTTATAAACTCTCTGCGTTGATCCTTAGATGAAGTATATTCTGATTGGTGTTCATCTTCCGATGGAATTATATAACAATCTATATGATGCTTGCGCATCAATTTCCGTAATTGGCGTAATCTATCAGTAGAAGCAAACTGTTGCGTAGTTGATTTGTATCTTTTAGCAGTTGATTCGTACGTTTGACTTTGATTTTCATCATTGCCTGATGGATCATTTGAAAGAAGATAATGTTTTTCATCATTAAGACAATCATCACACGAATGAGTTGATGATAATGGAGAATCGGAAGGTAGAGCAACCTTATTTGGAACGAAAAAAGATTTAATTGAATCAAAACATGAAGTCGAGTTATCTGGAGAGTACATAAGTTTAATTTCACCTCCATCATCATAATAAGATCTCGTACCTGTTGATGAAGAAGTTGTTGAAGCAGTTTCCACATCGTCAAAAGAGGGGGACTCACTGGGGTGGTAACTTAACGGACGAGGAACCATAATGCAATATTAATCCTTGCAATGTGTAAAGAATATTGTAGATGGGTAATATGATACATATATAATATATGCTGATATACAACAGTTTTTTTGTACACTATTTCTTCTAGACCAAATTGATTCATTCACTAACATTTGAAGAAAGGAGCTCAACACTTTGTAGCCTAGTAAAGCCTCTTCCTCCTTCATGTTGTCATGCTCACTCCCTTAAGGAATTTTAAAAAAAAGAAGAATCAGAAATTAGTGAGATAAAAAAAACACACAGCTGCCTTACGTAAACACGCATACTTATCAAAGAGTAGTATTGTTTAATGTTTGTATCTTTTACAACTAGAATATATATATACATTGTGATGAACAAGTAAGTCATAATAAAGTGACCCATCTATACGGAGAAAATCAAACTATTTGTTACATTTGAGCACATGTCAGATAGCCTGCTACCGAGAAAGAAATATTTATTATGGGACATAATTTAGCGCTCCTCCACAAAGGTTAAAATCACTATAACCATTACAAAATCAATCAGCTAACGATATGCCATATATGTAATATAGATTTTTATATAGATATATATAGAACCAAAAAAAAAGAAAAAAAAATGCAAGTACAAAACAAGAAGGAACGGAAAAGATCATTTTAAATAGAAAAAAGAAAACAGAAAATAGAAATAGAAATAGAAATAGAAACACAAACGGAAAAGGGATCCTTCAATTATAACGTGAAAAATAATAGAAATGGACCAAAGCAAATAAACCATGTATATATGAGGAAAAGATAAGACGTAAACTCATGATATGTGAAGAATTGAAATTAACTAACAGAAGAAAAATTTTAGTTTTTTTTTCTCTAAATTTTGGAAAAAATTGATTAAAATGATGATGATGATGATGATGACGATGTTGAAATTAAGATGAAATATCACCAGCATCACCACGTTCTTTATTTTCTTCAGGAGCTGGTGCTGCTTCAATATCATTACCTGTCTTTTCAAATCCTTCTTGAGCTTCAACCTCTTGTTCTTGACCATCTGTACCAAATGGAGCCATATCAAAGAAATTTCTTCTAACTTCAACATAATCATAAGCAAATTCACCAATTTCAGCTTCATCCATACCATTTTCTTCACCAACTTCATCAATTCTTAAATATAATCCTGGGATTTTGTTAATAATAATACATAATAAAGCAGTAACAACAACACACCATCCTGCCACTGCAAAAATGTATGCAATTTGGATATATAATTGTTTCCAATTGTGATCAATCCATCCACCATTATGATCAGTATAACCATCGTATCCTAAGACAGTTGCTGAACCAAACAAAGCATTGAAAACTAAACCAATAACTCCGGCGATTCCGTGCTCAGCTAAGATATCTAATGAATCATCAGTACGTAAGAAAACTTTGATCTTAGTAGCATAATTACAAAGAATACCTGAAGTTAAACCCAAAATGACTGATGCCCACAGTGGGATACAACCTGATGTTGGTGTAGCTGCAACTAAACCAGAAATGATACCAGAACATAATCCAACAGCTGAGAAATGTTGATTGATTCTATAATCCAAGAAACACCAAGTTAAACCACCAATACTTGCACATAGATTAGTATTCATAATGGCGTAAACACTCTTTAATGATGGTTCAATACAAGTCAAACCATTAAAACCTAACCATCCAAACCATAGCATTGCTGTACCAATGGTGATCAAACTAACGTTATGAGGTCTATAATTAACCATTAAATGTTGTCTTCTTTCACCTAAAAAGTAAGAGATTGTCATTCCACCAAAACCTGAAAGAATTTCAACTGGTCCACCACCAGCATAATCTAAGACACCCCAATTTAAAGCCCAACCATCAGGACCCCAAACCCAATAAGCAACTGGACAGTAAACTAAAGTTAACCAGAAAAATGACAGAATGAAAAATGGAAACACTCTACCACGTTCACAAAGTGCACCTGCCATAATACAAAGTGTAATTGCTCCAAACATACCTTGGAAATTTGCAAAAGCCATTTCTGGATATCCCTTTTCATTACCCAATACAACCATATCATTTAAATTTTGGTAACCAAAATTATGAACATTACCAATGAAATGATTAGTGGCAGATGAAGAGAAAGCTAATGAATAACCCCAGAAATACCATTGAAATAGTGAGATACAAATTGAAGCAAAGACAATGAAAACTAGATGTAAAGCAGATTTTCTGCGAGCTAAACCTGCGTATAAATAAGCTAATCCAAAGCACATGATTAAAACTAGACATGTACCTATAATTAAAGTGATGACAGTAGCACCATCATAAAGAGCATCATCTTCCCAAATGGCTCTTTTAAGTAATGCAAGCATATTGATTGTATGTATGTATGTAAGTGGGAGTATGAGTAGTGAGTAATGCTTGTATAGTTTTATAAATAAGATATAATATTCCTCTGGATGGATAGATGATGTGATTTTATGAAAAACAGAGAATTGAAAAAAAAAAATCAATGATGTAATAATGGATATATGAACAAATCAATAGAAATCTGATTTTTGAATTTGAAATGTATATTATTTCTTATAATGATAATAATATATATACTATGATATATTAAGTTAATAATAATTGAATTGAATGACAAAAAAAAACAAAAAAAAGAACACACAAATCAAGGAATATATATATTGTAACAAGAGACAGCAAATCTCTTTAAACTTAGAGATGAGATGAGGTACAAAAAACTAACAACCACCAACCAACTAGTAAACTTGGCGGTAGTTATAAAAAATGGTGAAGAAATTCCAAAAAACAAAAAAAAAAGATTGGTGTAGAAAACTTAACAAAGGGTGCCAATTTTTTTGACATTATCTATTGTAATACAAACAATAGAAAGCGGTTGCGGCCAATTTAAATATTATTTTTTTTGATAATTATTTGAAAAAAGAGTATTTAATTTTGTATGGTATGAAGAGAAGAATTTGATACAAAGTACCGTTGATTGAATTGAATTGAATTGACGTGGCTGCTTAATAAACTAATACAATTCAGTCTAATCATGTCAATTATATTGTATATCAAATAAAAATTATATATAAAATATAGGCAGAATCCTAAAAAAGGCAGCGGTTTGGGTGCAGTCAATCAATAAATTATTATTTTTTTTGCAGTAAAGCAGCCATTTTTGCAGTCCCGATTGTTACAATAATGTTTGCTATCTTTACTTTATATTAATATCTATTCTATATTTAAGATGTGATTACATACAATTTTCAATATATATGTAAGTATATATTGGAGTAGAATCGAATGGGAAAAAAAGAACACACACATGTTAATTAATAACTTACCTCTAATCATTTCAATATATAATTGATTGATTGATTGATTGATTGATTGATTGATTGATTGATTGATTGATTGATTGATTGATTGATTGCTGATTATTTAAATCTAGACAGTCTATTTGTAAAGTTTAAATTTTAGAATTGGAATGAATCAATATCAATCAATAAGTAATTGATTAACTAATATGTTGTTATATATATTATTAATTGGTAATGTGTTATATAAACAACCTTTACTTATTTTTCATCAATTAATGATTATCAATTACATGGCTTATGAACTTTTTTAAGGGGTCGTCTTAATGTCCCTTGTCCCAAGATCTTGTTATAAACTTAAAGATAAGGGGGGAAAAAAGCAGCACAAATATGCTAGAATTGCAGCATCAAGGTCCTCAATGATAGATCCAATTGCTTGGTTGCTTGCTTGCATGTATGTATGTATGTATGTATATTTACTTCTCGAAGAAATAGTCGATCTGAATAATTACGTACGTACGTACGTACGTATAATAATTAAAGGGTCTTTCATAATATCATTAAGAAATTGGTTGCAAGATCAAAAATTAAATCATTATACTCATTCAATCCTTATCTTGGTGAGTGTGGTACGTATAATTCTTGTAGTACTGAATGAATCTAGGTACCATATATATACAATTTACCATATATATTATATATACAATGAATGATTCAAAACTGTTCTTTTAAAGGCAACAACAACAACTACAACATTCTACTATTTGTATATAAATAAACACAAGTGTAATTAATTAGACAACAACAACAACAACGCCTTACAGCCATTTTGCCCCTTTCCTTCCCGAAACCGGTATCTTTTTTTAAAATTTGAATCATTTTATATTTAATCCAGTAGGCATTGCAAAAAGAAACGAGATTGCGATTCTCAGATCGGCCAATAGAATCGCACGACTGTTTTTGGTAGGATTATGTAATTCTATTGTTTTTTCAAAGTTCCGTTGGCTAATAAGTGTGTACGGATGTGTATATATAATATATATTATCTTAAATAAGATATTACGTGATTGATTTGTTATTGTTATTGTTAATTATTTCTATGAATGAATGAATGAATGAATATCCCAACTTTTCAATTTTAAATATGGATTGTTTTAGCGAGATAGGACAGATATAATATAATCGATTAAATTAGTATATATATGTTAAATACTTTATTTAAAATAGCGAACCATTATTATTCTTATTGTAAACTGGAAAGAAAAAAGAGAATGCACTACTTTTTTCATTCATTCATTCATTTATCATATAATTTTACTTTCTTTACATCTGTCTCTCTCTCTCTCTATTTCGGAATTGATGATATTATTAAACTTTTCAAGGTTCAAATTAATTGAAATTCAATACTAAATACAAAGATATATGTCTCTTTCTTTCTCTGCCCTCTTCCCTTCCCCCCCGCATTTTTACTATTTGTTCCTCGAAGAAATTTAAGTTTTTTGTTTACTTTTTTTTTCCAAACTTATATATATGTAAGTATACCTCTATCTATATATATTGTAGATCAAATCTTCTATTATATATAATATATATTATATAAAGGAAAATAAGTCAGACCCAACTTCCCGCTAGCTCGAATATTAAGCGAGCCAATCAATCAACTCAGCTGTATGTAATTTTTGTAACCTCGCCGCCTGAGCAGTGAGCAGTGAGCAGTGAGCACAGGCATAATTACTCTCCCATGGCTAGAGTCAGTCTACTACTATACTACTATACTACTGTGACCAGTCCCCGCTCTCCAAGTTTTACCCGTGTCACGACTCAAACAGCAGGTGATTTTTTCGGTGTCCGGAGGTAGGAAGGGTCACCCCCCCAGGCTAGCCCATGGCCACCCACCCAACAAATTCCATGCAAATTTAAGGGAGTCCTGAGTCCTCAGGCCCTCACTCAACAGGACACGTACGTCGTACTCGATCAGACTCAGGCTCAGCTAGCCCTGTGAGTGTGACTGGCATGCTCATTGCTAACCACGGTCCACGACCACGTAGCCAATGCCCAATTCCCAATTCCCAGTGTCCACCAACCCAACCCGACGCCCGTACTGCGTACCCCCCCGTGCCCAGTGCCGTTTTTTTTGTTTAAATTGTGTTTGTTAATTCTTTTCGGAAGTCGATGAGATGAATGATCCTCAGTCACATGGTTGGTAGATTTTTGGTTGAGCGTTGTGTTTTTTTAGTTTTGGTTTGGTTTGTTTTGTTTTGTTTTGTTGGCTTTCTTTCTTTAATTGTTAATTTGGTTTGTCTTGTTTCAGTGGCTCTTTCTCAATATTCTTTTATTTTCTTTCTTTAATAAACATTGATAATTTAATTTAATTTATATACTTCAATTCAATTTAATTCAATTCAATTCAATTAGACTTTTAATTTAATTCAAATTAAAAAAAATTAAACTCAAAACTTATAAAAAAAATGGCTCCAGCTCCTTTCTCCGATATCGCTAAACCAGTCAATGACCTTTTAGGTAGAGATTTCTACCATTTCACTCCAGTTGCTTTAGATTTAAAGACTGTTGCTCCAAATGGTGTCACTTTCACCACTAAAGGTAATGTTTCTGCTGCTGGTAAGACTTCTGCTTCTTTAGAAGGTAAATATTCCGATAAAGATTCAGGTTTAACTCTAACTCAAGGTTGGAATACTGCTAATGCTTTAAATACCAAAATTGAATTGGCTGATGCTTTATCTCCTGGTTTAAAATCAGAATTAGTCACTTCTGCTGTTCCAGGTGGTAAGAGATCAGTTGCTTTAAATGTTTATTTCTCTCAACAATCAATCAATGCAAGAGCTTTTGTTGATCTATTAAAAGGTCCAAATTTTACTGGTGATTTCTCTATTGGTCATGATGGTTTCACCACCGGTGGTTCTTTATCTTATGACGTCAAGTCTGCTAATTTAACCGGTTACTCAACTGCCATTGGTTATAAAGCTGCTTCTTATGCTGTTTCATTAACTGCTGCAAACAACTTGTCATTATTCTCTGCTGGTTATTATCACAAGGTTTATCCAAACTTAGAAGTTGGTACCAAGGGTACATTCGACTCTAAATCATCTTCAGGTGCTAACCCAGTTGCTGTTGAAGTTGCTACTAAATACGCTTTAGACAGCTCTGCTTCCGTCAAGGCCAAAATTGCTGATTCAGGTGTCTTAGGTTTATCTTATACTCAAGATTTAAGACCAGGTGTTAAGTTAGGTTTAGGTGCTTCTATTGATACCTCTAAATTAGGTGAATCTGCTCACAAGTTAGGTTTATCTTTATCATTCTCAGCTTAGTTAAGATGAATGAATCTGATTGATTAGTGTATACATACATAATAGTTTAAAATTTGTTTGATAGTATTATTATATTAAATCTATTATATATATATTAATTATACAATTTACTATATTAGTGTAATTTATGACCAATTGAGTGTGTGGGGAAATTTGTTTTGTTTATAAATTTTTTTTACTTATCATGAAAACGTGGTCCTTCTTCCACTACGATAAATAAATAAAATGTAATTTTGGCTTTATCAAAAAAGAAACTAGTTGAGATTCATCAGAGCTTTTTTTTAAATAATAATTTAAATTTAATCCATAATAATATTGGATTTCAAACCGCGTCGTCGACTTAAGAACTTTCGAGACTCTCGTCATGTGTGTGTGTGTCACGTGTATAAATATATATGTTATTCGTTTATTCATTAATTAAACAAGAGCAGCATATCCATTAATTAATTCACTATTGAATTCATCATATTCAAATATATTAGTCGATACATAGATGAAATATGAAATTTTGAGATGATCAAAACTTAATTATCATCTTCATCATCACCATCACTATCATCAACCTCGATTCTAGTAAATGGGGGTAATTTTTCAAAATCAACTTTTAATACTGGCTTAAACATTTCAATAAATTCCATATCCCCTTCACCTTTCTCTCTTGCATATTTACCATACTCGTCGAATATCCCACTTAATGACCAACCTTGTAAAAATTTTCTTATTAATCCAACCAATACTCCAACTCTATGTTTCCCTTTGTTTGAATGAATCAGAATTGGATAATTATCTTTGTTCAAAATTAAGTTCAATATCGTATTCAAAGCAACTTCATCATTGAATTGATGTGATGTCCCAAATGAAGATGGTGGTTTCATTTTAAAAAAACGGAAACTTATAACTTTCGAATCATGTTGCGCTATCCATTTATAATAATCATAATTATCTGTCTTATCACCTAAATAAATTATTGTTTTCAAATTCAAAGTATCTAAAAATTTGAAATTATTAGGTTGTGGATGCCCTGAACGGTATAAATCTGCTTCTACCGTTGCAAAATTAATTGGTGGAACGTAATGTGGTTTATTGTTCTTGATCTTCAATGATGTATATGTATGATGCTGTTGAGGATAATCTGAATGATACGATGTGAAATGGGATTCTGTAGGTGGTCTTGCACTGAAATCAATATCATTACCGGTCACTTGATCTTTCAATTGTAATTCATTTGAAAGTAGTGAAACATTTGGATTTATTATTAAATTATTATAATTATTATTATTATTATTATCATCATCATTATCATGATATTCAGTATCCTTGTTCAACAAAGGTTCATTTTGCTGTAGTGACACATTATTGATTGTAGTTGAGGATAAAGATAGCTGCTCTTCGAATTTCTGCTCTAATTGATCTAAAACACGTTCTTGTTCATGTTCAAATCCATTATTGGGTAATGTCATCTCTGAGTTGATAGAACCATATAAATCTGGCAATTCAACTTCACCTGTGATTCCTGAAGGATCATTGATTTGCTGATTGAAATCTATAGATCGTCTTGTAGAGTTGGAATTACTCCTTCCATGATTGTTCGTTGATGTTGTTGATTGAGAAGCACTTAACCTTCGAGTAGATGGTTGAGAATCCGAACTTTGCCATCGTAATTGGTGTTTCCTTTGATCGTATTGTCGCAGTTGATCTAATAATTGATCACCTTGAGAAAACATTGATGATATTCAATGTTTGTTAAATTGTGTTTTTGTTGTTTGGCTTTGACTGAATATCTCAAAGTATATCATAATTATATTACCCACACACACACACACTTTAGTTAAATATAATAAATAATAAATTAAATATGTGCCAGGTCAAAAACACAAATCTATTAAGTAAGTGAGGTGTGGGAATACTCTTTGTTAAAAACAATCTTAGTTGAAATTCTGCAGGTGCACGTCAAAGAAAGTTTCGATTGATTCGATGGTGTTATTATTATTATTATTATTATTATTATTATTCAATGTTTTTTATTATGATTTCCCTTGATTTGTAATATCTCTTATTAACAACCAAGGCATCATTGAAGATAAATCGGACATCTATAACGATTATTTCATCTCTTGTCTGTGTTTTTGTCAATAATCTTATATTGAAGATTCATACGTACTTCTATATACTTGCATACACCTGTTAACTTTTTCATTTCATTCGTTCGTTTCATTAATTCTTGCATCCCACACCTTCTTTCACAAGAAATCACCATTCAAATACGATAGTTTCAATATCACCATTAAAATAAGCAGATCAAATTTAACAAGACGGCTATATATTTACATACATTGAAAAGACCAAAACAAAAAGAAAAAACACAAATGCAGAAATCAGTTTCGTGGGTTACTACTGTATCAGTGCTCTTGATATTATTACAATCAACGATAGCTATCAATATTCAACTACCACAACAGAAATTTGCGCTACCGTGGGACAGAAAATATTACAGTCATGGTGAAAAAGTGGAACTGTTGGTCAACACAGTTGAATCTGAAAATACACAATTACCATATGCTTACTATAATTTACCGTTTATCTGTCCTCCTTCAAGCAAACTAAGTCCTGTTCATCTATCACTAGGAGAGGTTTTGAAGGGTGACAGAATGTGGCAATCAGATTATGCGTTACAATTTGAAGTGGATGAACCATGTAAGAGATTATGTGATAGATTTGTTAGTCCAAGTGCAGTGAAGCGTTGTGATGAATTGATTAAAAATGACTATATGGCCGAATGGATTATCGATGGATTGCCAGGTTCAACAACTTTTATTAAACCTAAAACCAGTAATGAAAATGCACATAAATACTACGTTGCTGGATTCCCATTAGGATTTGTTGATAATGGCGTTAGCTATCTACATAATCATGTTATGATGGTTATTAGATGGCATAAAGAGGATGGAGATCCAGATAAAAAATCAATAGTTGGTTTTGAAGTTTATCCTAAATCAGTCAGTGATTTCCATTGTCCTGGTGCTGCTAAAAATTTTGCAAATTATGCATTGAATCCAAATTCAAATGAAAAAATCTTAGTTCCTTTCACTTATTCAGTTTATTGGAGAGAAGAAGTTGATGTTAATTATGATAACAGACATGCAATGTTTTTAGCACCGGGTAGTAACCCAGGTGATGGTAAAATGCATTGGTTTGCTGTGCTTAATTCATTAGTGGTTGTTGCATTTTTATCGTTTGTTGTTGGAGTTGTTTTCTTAAGAACTTTAAACGTTGATTTGAAATCCACTCAATATTTAGGTTCAGAATTAGATAACATGGTCAATAATGTTGTTAAAGATGACAAAATAACATCTTTTTCAAAGCCTGGATGGAGATCAATTGGCTCAGAGGTTTTTGTTGAACCTTCCCTACCTGTATTATTAAGTGTTTTTGGAGGTTGTGGTATTCAATTATCATTCACAATGGTTGGACTATCGATCTTATCTACATCTGGTATCTCCGGTCCTAATAGTACAGTCTTATCAACAGCCATTGGTTCATTTGTGGCAGCTGGATTTTTTGCTGGATTTTCAGGAGTTCAATTCTATAAATCATTCTCATCCAAGAGTAAAGTAGCATGGAGAACTGTTGCTTTCCTTTCGGGTAGTTTATTGACTGGATTTGTGTTAATTGTTGTTCTTATTTTGAATGGTATCATTTGGGCAAAAGATTCATCTTTGGCTTTACCATTTGGTACAATTCTAGCTTTGATTTCTCTTTATGTTCTATTAGAGATACCAATTAGTTTCATTGGTGGCTTCGCATCTAATAAAGTTAACCTTTTACAAAGGTTCGCTAAGAATAAGTTGTCTGTTTCTCCAAGACCATCCAAGACAGATACAAAGAGATTTATCCCCAAACAACCATTTTACAACAAGTTCCAGTTCTCTTTGCCTATCTTTGGGATTTTCCCCTTTGGTATCATCTTTGTGGAAATGCTATTTCTTTTCAAATCACTATACACGGAGAAATTATCCTCTTATTACATGTATGGATTTTTATCATTCACAGGATTCCTTTTGATTATAGTTATATTTGAAACGTCAATTATATCAACTTATTTGCGCTTGAACGCAGGTGATTATTATAACTGGCAGTGGAAAGCATTTATTACCAGTTTTGGCAGTTTATTTATTTATTTGATGGCTTACACTATCTATTATTTGCTTTTCCAAATGAAATTGGTTGATGCTGTTTCAATATTATTATACCTCTTTTATTCGTCGTTGTTGAACTTATTGATTGCGGTTGCCTGTGGTGCTATTGGATTATTGACTTCAACTTTGTTCGTTTACAAGATTTATTCATCACTCAAAGTTGATTAGGCTTTTTCAATTTCCTTAGGTTCTTATCTTTTATTTTGAACTCTCAAACAGCTTTCAAAAAACATTAAAGTCCAAGTGGTTTGGATGATTTTGTAACCCAATACATTTGACCGTTTGCACCGAAGTGTAAACTTTGTTGAATGATATTTTTTTCATAATACCTGCTTTTTTTGGTGTTGTTTAATTCGTTTTTCATGCTTTCACTTTTTTTGCTTATCAAACTTTTCTTATTTCTTGCAGATAAAATTATATTCTAGAGACTTACATATGTATACAACACAATTCAAAATCTATAAAGTTAAAACATTTTGTAGAACGTACATCCTGGAAAATATAACAACGCATCCGGTTATTCTTGAGAAACAGTTATTCGGAACAAATTAATAACATCGTTCCTTAAACCTTTGTAAAAATTGAAATCATCAATATAGTTCACCGAACTAGAATTGCCATTAATCGTTTCATCAAGATCATATCCATAAGTTAACCTATTCGAGTCATCGATTTTCGTTGATGACTGAACCGAACGTCTGTTATCTGAAACTGAACGTGTTGAATTTATTCCGTTTGGAATGAACTCAATATCTGATCCACCTGTTCCAAGATTCAACCAACCTTCATAATCAGCATCAGGTTCTTTATTGTTTTTTGAATAATAATACGACTGAACGTTTCTAAAAATCGTAGCAGCTTCGGAAGTTGATGGGGTACCGTTAGGTGATAGGTGTGCCTTACCATCAGTTGAAGAATCGTTACAAGTATCGTCCTTTCGATTGTAGTAGGAAGTGATCATTGCAGGATTTGATTCTAATGTTGATGCTGACTTTGGATTTGAATTCACTGGCAATTTGACCATTTCACCCGAATCATCATTCTCTAATGATATGGTCAACTTTTGAACCAATTGACCCATTAAAAAACTTATTTTTGCTTGCTTTATTTGGGCTTCTTTGAATGCTTTTTCACTTGGCTGTTTAACGTTAAATTCTTGATTGAACGTGTTAGAAAAGGATTCAGTTTGTCTGCCAGAAGCATCATCATTATATAATCCTCCGTTATTGTCAGTTCTCAACAATGTGGTCACCTCACCAGTGTTTAAAGTAATGGAACTATAGGTAGATAATGCAGCAGGACCATACAATGGAGTTGTTAAGGCATTAGGACTTTCTGCTGGATATGCGTCACTCTCTCTTGCTGATGAAGACAATGAAACGTTACCATTGGCTGAATAACTTTCTTGTTGAATCGATACAACAGAGTCCCCTTGATGTTTTCGGCTATAAAATGGGTAGCTTCCCGTTGATGAGGAAGCAGCAAGTCTCATAGTCCTAGGAGCTACTTCAACACATGAAACAGACGTATATACTTGTTGTGGTGGTGGTGCTTGGCTATGATGCTCTTGCTGAGGGAAGTACTGTTGTTGCAGTTGTTGCAGTTGTTGTAGTTGTTGTAGTTGTTGCTGTGGTGGAGTGATTATATGAGGAGAGCGAGAATCTTGTTGAGATTGATGATTGGTGAATGCATTATCACCACCATTCGCCTTTGCGTTGAAAGGTTGTGGAATTGGAAACTGTTTTGTAGACATCGATTTTAAATATCTGTCAATGAGAGTCAAGTCCAAAGAGTATTTCAATTTCATCAATAACCATATATCTGTAACTACATTGATTAGTTTATTCAAACTCGATAGCTTGTTTCTCCAATTCTTTTGAAACATATTTATTGTACATTCAACCAAGTGTATCTTCAAATTAATATCCATATTGAAGTTTGTGAAATTGGCGCTATTTGAATTTTCTGGTTCACTTGAGTCTACTGATGATGTATATAGTTGTCTGGATCCATTTTTCAAGTTTGTGGCTAAAATCGTTAAAAGAAGGATCAATTCATCAATAGGAATGAAGTTTTTCAATTGCCAATTGAATTTATTCATAGATTGGTCAGAAAGTTTGAGGAAGACACTAAGGTAGTGCAAAAGACCTGGTAGTAAATTAGTTGATAAATCTACATAATGATAAATAAAATCCTTTGGCATCAATGAAAAGTTCAAATTATAATTTGGAAAGTCTCTAGATGATGTTGACGATGTAGAATGAGGAATTATTAGAATTCTTTTTTGGAGCATAATTAAAGCTTTATCACTCAACAGACTCAACATTAAATTAAAATACCTTATCAAGTTAAGTTTCCTTTCCTTTTCCTGCTCATGTAAAACAGCGGTTGAATCATTTTGAACCGATTGTGCCGTTTTTGCAAGGTTTTGACGGGAAGAAAGACACGAAACATATAGGTCATTAATTTTGAATTTCAAGCTGGAAACATCTTCACTTCTGAGTTGAAGATTCAAACCATTGGAAAGTTTGATCAAATCGTTGATAACGAGACTGAATCGGAAATTCGAATTCAAAAATGACATATTGAAATCATTGACTGCTATTGACCCTTGTTTAGAGTTCAAATTTTCAATCGGTAGCCCTGTATCAAATTCCTCTAATCTTATTATGGGCGATAGATTTAAAAAAAATGAAACAAAGTTGTCTAATCTGAATATCTGCCACCAGACAATTCTTCTCTTCTGTACAGTTTCTTGATCCTTTAAATTATGGAATACCACTGGATCTCGATTCAATTGATAAAATTGGCAAATTCTTAAAACCTTGACTATGTTAATCAAGGATTTTCCACTCTTTAAATTGGAAACTGATTGGAGTAAGACATTCATCTGCAGCGTTGCGAGGGACATTGTCTTGGGACTGTTTAGATTCTTAGTATTCATCTTGTTAAACACTTTGAAATACTTATTCACTTCATTTTGAAGTAGTGCTATTTGTCCCGCAGGTAACTGATAAGTTTCAGAAGCTGTAGAAGTATAGTAAACAACAAATAACAGGGTACAGAATTCGTACAAGTTGCTAGGATTCAACAGACAGGTTGATTTATTGTACCAATATAAAAAATCCTCTATTTCTCTAGGACAATCAATATCAGTGTCTTTATAGAAAATATAATATCGAAACAGCTTCTCAATATTATGTTGTAGGAATAGACCACAGTACCAAAACTCCTCATATTTTTGTTGGAACGATTCTATATCTAATATGGGAAGAAGTGAATGAATACTGATCACAAAATTACTCAATAATTCATTGGATCTATCTTTACTTGGAATATTGTGAATTATTGGCTCAAAATCCTTCATGAATGCATCTGTATGAAATTTAACCTCCTGTAGAAATTCATCATGTTGTAATTTTTCTTGCTCAGACTGATGCTCATTATAATCGTAAGCTTTGCGGTTCTCAGTCACAAGTCTATCTAAGTCGTAATCCCCATCTGTATTATCTTCATAGTACTCCTTTTCAATTTCTGGTTTCATATCTTCTTCAATTTCAGTTGGTATATTAATGGAAGATGTTTTTTCCGGAATTGGGTGCTGATACTCTCCATCGTCGGATCGATATTCAGTGACAGTTTCTAGATTTCCTGTTTTCACAGTCAGACTTTCTAGAATTATGGATGGTGAAGTGTTTGTACTTGATAAAGTATCTGGAGTTCGACTCGATGGCCCTTCATTTATACTGTCGGATAGTTCACTTTCTTGTGTAGATATGGTGGAAGGTTTTGTCTTTTTGATGATCTGTTTTTTGTTATCTTTATCGTTATTAGTATACATGTCATCTGTTTGAACACCACCAGAAGTCACTTTATGAGTAAGTTCCATCACATCTAAGGCACCTGATTTTTTCAAATTTTTCTTCTTATCGTTAACGAAATATTGACAAGCCTTTATAATCTCTTTATAATTAGAAGGGTTTTTCACCCCTAGTTTTTCACAATTTGAACATGTTTCCTTCTCTCTACCACATTTGATCTTACGTTGATGACAGGGTATACAACTCAGAATCTTTCTTTGTCTGACTTTCTGAATTTTGTACACTTTACCACTCTCAGTAATAAGTGAATTTGTTGGATGAACACTGGGTAAAGTATTTTTAGTGCGATGGGGTGTGAACTGAGAGTCTGTCCCTCCAGATGATGGGGTGAATGAGCTCGAGGACATTCTGTGTTGTCTATGATTATACACCGACTATCAGGGCGTCTGTATGCTTCCCAAAGATGCTATCGTGTCTTGTGAAATACTGGGGATGGTGGAAACCATTATAATTGAAATATACATATCATTTTGATAAAGAGAAGAAAAAAGAATCAACTTACAAGAGTTTCTCTTTTGTTCACGCTCTCACGGCTATGTGGCTGTGCATTCTGAATCCTGATCTGTCAGCGCTTTATAATCAGTATATGACACATCTACGTTGTGTCACTGTCTAGTTAGTATCATGTTCTGCATCGTAAGCTACTTAGAACATTGTATTACTATATCTATAATACATGGAAGCAAACATTGTCTTTCTTATGGGTTTCTTTAATAATCGAATCTCTGCCCCCAAAATTGCTAATCTCTCCAAGTTATATACAACGTACGGAGAGCGGGAGGGGTGCATACAGGAAAATTGTTCAAGAATCAAGCCGAGCTCCCACGGAATTCACCCCCTGTTCTAAACTCTTCTTTTATCTAGTTGGATTCCAGATTTCAGAAAAATTGAATCACTCAAAATACTAGAACACTCTGCTACTTGAAAACTGCTTGAAATACGTTTTGCTTGTGGTGCTTGGCCATATTTTATATAATATGTATTATGTATTGTATATGTTCCAACATATTAAACCATCTCCGTTCACCGAGAACGGGCAAAAAAACCCAATCTTCCACATTGCCACATACACCTCTGCACATCAACAATTAACTGACACGTAAAGTCACTTGAAAATATCATGACAGTTTTAGAACGCGTACTGATTTGTTAAATGTTTACCTTATATGATATACATCTAGGCTCAAACTTGAACAATCAATTTGTTACTGATGAGATCAGAAGAACGCGTTCTATATTTCTGATTGTAACCTACATGTTTTAATCTTTCGATAGGATGTTGATTCGTCGTGAAACCGATTTACAAAGTGTTCCGGAATACCACATCGTTGCCAAAAACCCATAAATGCCTTCGTTATCAGAAAAGTCACTCAATGATTCAAACATAAACTCCAGTCCAATGGAAACCACCCCTGAACCATCTTCTCAGGTCAAACCGACTGAATCTTCTCCAGTGGGGACCACGACCATCGGAAAGTCAGATAAGCTTTCAGATTTGTTTGGTGAACAAGATGATGTTATATCGTTGGCGAAGGGAAATACAGTATCAAGTGACCTAGCTCACCATATTACTGATTCAATTGATGTACAATCCAGCGAGACTACAATCAAGATGTATAAACCATCCACAGCAGACATGCGCCATTACTATGAAAACTTCTTGCCGTTCAAATCTATTTTCCTATGGTTGAACCATTCTCCAGCTCCACAAAAGGATTTCACAATGAGAGAGTTTGCATTTGAATACAAATCAGGAGCTTACCATCGTTATAATTCCTTCAGTTCTGCTAGTGAATTCAAGTCAACAGTTATCAAATCACAACCAACCAGATTCGAAGTTGGTGCTATATACCCAGTTCAACCCAAATTACGTAAAACTGTTTCCAAGAATTTGATGAAACCTTTGGCTAAAGAATTTGTCTTAGATATTGATTTAACTGATTATGATGACGTTAGAACATGTTGTTCAGGTACTTCAATATGTAATAAGTGTTGGAAGTTTATAACGTTAGCGATCAAGATTGTTGATGTTGCTCTCAGAGAAGATTTCGGATTCACTCATTTGATATGGGTGTTCTCAGGTAGAAGAGGTGTGCATTGTTGGATCAGTGATTATAGAGCAAGAATATTAGATGAACAAAAGAGAAGATCGATAGTTGAATACCTTGACATATTGAATGTCAAATCGAAAAGTAATCATATAAATTTAAGGAAACCATACCATCCCCATGTGGAAAGATCATTTGAGATTTTAAGAGATGAATTTATTGATGTTATAATAAGAGAACAAGATCCATGGAGATTAGATGATAGATTTGAAGATTTAGCAAGATCACTACCCGATTACAAATTAACCGCTACTTTAATCAAATACTGGAAAGAGCAACCACCAAATAGATCAAGTGCTGATAAATGGCGTGACATTGATACTTATTACTCAAATATGAAATTGAAGACTTTTGATATACAAGACTGGAAAAAAGAAATGATTTTCAAGACAATGTATCCTAGACTAGATGTAGAAGTTTCGAGACAAATGAACCATTTGTTGAAATCACCATTCTGTATTCACCCAGGTACAGGGAATGTTTGTGTGCCATTTGATCCCAGTGTGAAAGAATTCAACCCATTCACAGATGCCCCTAATTTGAAACAGATATTCGATGAAGATGAGAAGAACTGGGAAAAAACATCCTTGAAGTCTAGTATTGATCTGTTTAATAAGTTTGTCAGTGACTTGATTAAAGAAGAAATTAGATCAAAAAGAACTAGAAATGATGACGACAAAGAGAATTCTGCCTTGGAGTTTTAATATAATTAAATAGCAAACTGTTTCTTCACTTTATTTATTTATTTTTAAGTCTTAATGTATTCATTCATCAATATTCTAATTAACACCCAAAAACGCCAAACCACTATATAAAAGATCACAGCCATAAAAATTATCATATACAAATATGATTACGTAATACAAATTCAAATTCTCGCTATTTGTTTCCGCAAACGGCCTACTTCAGGAAACAGTTGATGATCATCGCAAATAGCTGCACTTAAAGGTTTTAGGCAGAGATCCGGACCTTATTTTGTTAGTAACTAGATATTTCTGAGTGCATATATTACATTATAAGGTCCGATGAGCTAGTTGTCCTTACTTTTATCTGCGATGACAGTGGTCAAAGTTCATTTAAAGGCAGGAGGTTTGATATTACTTGTACTTAACGGTTATTTTTGTTACACAGAGAGCCGTACGTTTCCTCAACTGTAGGATATATAAATACCTTCTTATATCTTCCCTTTTCATGATGACTTTGATCTAAATGTGGTCTTTCTATGAATTGCCCAGTCCTAAAAAATCATTCTTTTTTCATACATATTAACATAAATTATACCAACGTTTGGAAAAAATCAAGTTTTCGGAATACAGAAATAAGAACTAAACACGATGTCTGTCGAATATAAATATTTTCCAACTAAGAAAGCTACAGTTATAAATGCCCCATTCAGTGGTGGTCAAGGTAAAGGAGGTGTTGAACATGGCCCAGAAAAATTAGAAGAATTTGGTCTGCTCAAGGACATAGAAGATTTGAACTGGGAATACACTGTGGAAAACCCATTGAAAAATTTGAATTTGGAACAATTAAAGCAAGATGAAAATGATGTTTATGAAAATTGTAAAAGACCACAGATGGTGAGTGATTGTTGTAAATTGATTTATGATTCAGTGAAGAAGGCTCATGATAACAAAACTTTACCAATCACCATTGGTGGTGATCACTCTATCGGTATGTCAACCATTTTGGCCTTTGTCAACGCTCATCCAGATGGTGGTATATTATGGATCGATGCTCACGCTGATATCAACACTCCAACAACTACAGAATCAGGTAATTTACATGGTTGCCCAGTTGCCTTCGCCATGGGTTTAGAAGAAGAAACATGGCCACCACATTTCAACTGGTTGAAGGAAATTAAGCAAAAAGTTAAACCAAACCAAATCACCTATATTGGTCTAAGAGATGTTGATCAAGCCGAAAAGAAAATCTTGAAAGATTTGAACATCACCGCTTTTTCAATGTACCACGTTGATAAGTATGGTATCAATGAAGTTGTTAAGAGAGCATTACATCAAGTGGATCCCTCCGGAAAACAGCCTATTCACGTCAGTTATGATGTTGATGCCATGGATCCATTATATGTGGCCGCTACAGGAACACCAGTCAGAGGTGGATTGACTTTGAGAGAAGGTTTGTTTATTGTTGAAGAAATTGCAGCTCAAGGTAATTTAGCAGGTTTAGATATTGTCGAAGTCAACCCTTCGTTAGCAACCAGTGATATACATGTCTTGGATACTGTGAATGCTGGTTTGTCCATTGCCAGATGCGCTTTGGGTGAATCAATCCTATAAATACAAAAGTAAATAAATTTTCATGCTCCTACTTTACCCTCTATATAGCATTTTCTTAAAAATACTTTAGGAGACTTATGTATATAATATATATGAAATCTTCGAACCTAGATCTGCGTTAGTGATGGTGAGCTCTGAGAACTTACTTAGTAATAACAATTTCCTTGAAAGCGCGCACAGAGCCTTTTCTCAAATAACAACCGAAAGGGAGGAAGGCTCCTGAACCGGCCGGAGGCTCCTACCTGAAAAATTGAATTGTTTCGAAGTTTCAATTTTCAAGAGATCTAGGTACCGGGTAAAGTTATGTGCCTTGCAGATCTTGAACGGGTTTCGATGACAATTATCCATAACTACGATTTGTTTGTACATGCTTTTATCACCATACCAGATACGTATCGAGTTGCCATAACGTTCGATATCGATCACGAGGCACCAGCATTACATCAAGTGGACTTATTTTAGATTGTCCACTTCAAGATCTTAGAGATACTCCATCAGACTCTATTCATACATGCTGTACAGTGTGTAATATCTCCACAAAGCTTCCACCTAACAATATATAATCAAAACTGACACGAAAACAAAATTAGATATTGAAAAATGTCGTCACAGGTAGAACATCAGAAAGACCCACCTCCAAGATACGCAGGTTTCATAGCGGGTGTCTTTTCAGGTGTCATGAAAAACGCTGTTGGGCATCCATTTGATTCAGTTAAAGTCAGACTACAAACCTCTGAAGGACGATTCAAAGGTCCATTAGATTGTACCATCAAGACGTTGAGAAATGAAGGTGTTAGAGGGTTATATAAGGGGTTCACACCACCTTTGGTAGGCTGGGTGATGATGGATTCAGTTATGCTCGGCTCTTTACATGTTTATAAAAGATTTGTCAAGGAAAACTTTTATCCGGATGAGAAGAGATTACCCCTTTTAGGGCACTGTGTAGCTGGTTTAGGATCTGGATTAACAGTTTCCTTTATTGCTGCTCCTATTGAAACTTTGAAGAATAGATTACAGGTGCAATATGACGCTAAGAGCAAAATTTACACTGGCCCTATAGATTGTTTAGTTAAATTAGTCAAACACGACGGTATCAAAACTTTATACAAGGGATTGATCCCAACAATGATTTTCAGATCGAATTTCATTGTTTGGTGGGGATCATATGAGGTGATAACAAATTTATTTAAAGATAACACCAAATTGAGCAACACTGCTGTCAATTTCTGGGCTGGTGGCTTATCAGCAACTTGTTTTTGGATTACTGCTTATCCTGCTGACGTTGTTAAAAATGTTATCATGATCGATGATGTCAAAAATCCAAAATTTAAGAAATATTCCGATGCAGTTAAGTATGTTTATAATGAAAAAGGTGGCTTGAGAGGGTTCACAAAAGGTTTTGCTCCAAGTATATTAAGAAGTTTCCCAGCAAATGCTGCTGCTTTAGCTGCTTTTGAAGGTGTGATGAGATTTTTCCATTAATGTATAAAATCTGCGAAGTGGTGAGCTAGAGGAGTTTAACAGCTGTTGATCAGCCTTGTATACAGAATTTACGTTTTGAATAGATGAAATAGTGTACATTGAAAGTACCGAATTGACAACCCTTATATGGCAATGACAGGAATGGTCTTGCTATCGATATTACCATTTCATGTAAGAAACATACAACATACACTAAAATGTGTTTGGGGTGTAGATAATTTTTGGAGTCTCAAACTGTGGGGTTGTTTAGTAATAGAATATGGAAACTTAAAGTATAATATAATATAACTTAGCATTTTTCCCTACATGAGGTTCTTGTGTGTTTTGGTAAACAGATCAAATTATGTCTCTATTCGAAAAGGGAAAGTCACTACACCGCTTCCTTTCATTTAGGTCGGGCGCTAAACTTTTTAAATTTTATTTAATCCCCTAAGTTTCCTGTTTGAGGGGCCTTGTTTGTTTATTTATTTACATGTTCACATGCGAAAATATATTCGGAACTTTCTCACTAACAATATATATATTAATGGGACGTTATAAGCTCCTTTTTTATTTTTAATTTATTACTCTCAAGCATTATTTCATCAAAAAGTAATCAACACATCATCTCAACAGTTAAAGAAAGCAGATTTACTAAAATGAAGATCAACTTTCCAAGCATTTTGGCAGTGACCACAATGTTTAGCTTATGTTGTATTGCAGCGTCAATTAAAGATTCAGACAAAGATCAAATTTCGTTGCTTTCTCTTTTAGAAGAAGACGAAGAATACACCGATCAAGAAACTGAGTCAGCGATTGGTACTATACAACCAAAGTGTTTCAAGCAAAATTATTACATTAATGCTGCTGGGGATTTGAATGACTTAGCTGATTGTTCCATCATTTCAGGAAATATCTTTATTAAAGGTTATGATGCGGCAGTTTTAGATTTCGGATCTATAACCCATATCAAGGGTTCATTAAGGGTTCAAAATGCAAGCAGTTTATTAAGAATTGAAGGCGTGGAACTAAGTACTATTGATGGAACATTTGGATTAGATACATTAACGTCATTAACCTCTATCTCATTTCCAAAGTTAGAAAGTATTGACACTATTGAGTGGAGAGTGTTACCAATTCTCAGCGCGGTCAATTTAGATAAAGGAATTAAACATATTAACTCTGTTATTATGTCAGATACATCGTTAACTGGATTTGGAGGATTCAATGTTGATTCTCTTAAAGTGCTAAACATTAACAACAATAGATTTTTGGAAAGGATCGAGTCATCCGTCAATGAGATTACTGAAAGTTTATTGATTTCAGCAAATGCAAGATCTGTTCAAGTGTCATTACCTAACTTGTCTTGGGTTAAGACTATCACTATCAAGGACGCAAGCACGTTGAATTTGAATAATTTACAAATAGTTGAAAATACTGCTCAATTCATCAACAACAAATTCACAGACTTGAGATTACCAAAGCTAAAATCTGCAGGTAGTACTTTGAGTATTATCAATAATCCAAATTTAAAGACAGTCGATTTTAGCGCTCTATCAGAAGTGGGTGGTGGTTTAATGGTGATTGATAATGAACAAGTTACCAAGATTGATTTCTTCCCTTCATTGAAATCTATTGGAGGAGCAATTGAGTTTCAAGGTAATATTGATGAAAGTAATTTAAAACATTTGAAAATTGTCAAAGGTAGCGCTATAATAAAATCTGTCTCCTCCACATTCGATTGTAATAAATGGATCAAAGAAGAAGCTAGTAGTGTTGTCAGAGGTGGTAAGATTGAGTGTGGATCAGGAGCTTCCAAAACCACCGAGGTTTTATTAGTGGATGATACCGGTGAAATTACTACTGGAGTTCCAGGTGTCAACTCTAAAATGGTTACAGAGACTAATGATTCCACAACTTCTGAATTTAACAATAAAGGTTCCTCTGCTTCAAAAATCTCAATAGGTGGGGTCCTCGTTGGTTTGGGATTATCTTTTTTGACTTTTATTTGAGACACCTGCCTTTTATGGATACTTTCTATACTGTCCCAGAGATTATTAGCTATATAGATAGAAATATATATATATTGAACTAAATGAATCAAAACACACTTACGAACAAATACACACACCCCCATGGCACAGGAGCATATAGCTAAAATAGAGCCTCGCAGCCCCCTTGATAAGCCCTTTAATTGTTATTCTTCCTTATCTCTGTCCGGCTTCCGCCGCAGAAAACTCAAAGCTTTCTCAGTCTCAGTGAGAACCCAGCACTGGGGACCGATTTGATTTCATCGCTTAAACTTTTCAATCACACACATGTGGATTATATTACAATTTTCTGTCGGAATAAGTTCTTTTCTATCTTTGCCATCTTTAAAAGTATCCTTTTTCCTCTGTTATTTATATATTTTCTTTTTCCTTTTCTCTTTTATTTCTGTTATCATGTCCACTAAAAGACATCATCAAGAGTCTCAAGACCAGCACTTAAGTTTTCCTCCTGCCTCATCCAGCAACCCCACAACAAATGGATCTCGGTCTACATCTACTTCTCCTTTGGAATCAGCTCCCGATCTCCATGCTATATCCATGAAAAGACCCTCATCTTCAGTGATTCCAACAAGAGGTAATTCTAGTATATCTGGCACATCATCTTTGGATTTTTCAAGAAAGCAAAGCTTTGGAAAATTCACAATAAATACAAAGAAGACGGTAAATGATTCGTTGTTGTCCGATTTACTCAAGGTTTCGGAAGACTCACCTGTGTTTGATTCAGAGGACGAGAGTAAAGAAAGTAGAAATAGAATTGATCGTTTTGATTCAGGGCCAAAATTAGGCTCTGTGGGTTTCCCGCAATCTTTCAATTCGATTCCTCACAACAGGGCTAATCGACAAATTTCTTCCCCACCTACATCTTCCTCGATTACACCATCTACTCATACTATTACATCTCATGTTAAAGTGGAACCTCAAAATCCCGAGAAGGAACTTAATGATAATGACGACGATGACAATCAATCTTCTAAGAATTCAAAAAGTGCCGAGGCGAGTGCCGATTTAGAAGGTAAAAAACAAGGTAAGAAGAAAAGAAGGCTGTTTTCATGCACCAATTGCCGTAGATTAAAAACAAAATGTTTATTTGAACCTTCCTCACTGAGTTGTAATAGGTGTCATAGACTACGCCTTGGCTGCTCATTAACTCCAGCCAATGCTACAGCTGGTGGCAGTACAACTAACGTTGATGGAAGTCGTGCTGTTGACGATACTAATAATGTTTCTGGATCAGCAGGAAATGTGTTTTTTACTGGAAATGGTATAGGACGATTTAATAGACCTCCAATAGATTCTCTGCATGAACCATTTCTATCAACATTAAAGTCAAATAGTACGGAATCAGATTTTGAGGACAGGTTGTTCAAGATTGAAACAACCGTTGATTCGTTCAATGGTAAACTAAACACTTTACTTGATTTGGTCAGACAATCATTATCATCTGGTAATGAAATTGATTTCAGTGTATCTAGTAATGAACAGTTTTTGGATTCATCAGATCGTCATAACTCAATTGCACCCTTGCAGGTAATTAAGCAGATAGATTCTAAGATTTTCAAAAGGGTTAACAAGAAAGATCCATTCAAAAAAATATGTGATGAATTTTTGAAGTTCTATTTTGAAAATGAAAAACTATGTTTGGAGTTATCAAAATCATTTTTAGAAATATCACATTTTTGGATTATTCCCGGTGGTGTCTCTGATATTGATAGAAAATATGTTATTGATCATCCTTTTATTACTTGTGTCTTTGTTGTTTTAGCGATGTGCTTTGATGAGAACTACAAATATGTAGAAGAGCAGAACCAGTTGTACTCATTGACTACAAAACTACTGGGCGTGGCCTTGGTTACAGAGCCTTTAACAGATCATGACATCGAAGCTATATTATACATTTCTTTATATAGCATAGCGAGAAAACCGAAACAATCAGAATTTGATAGTTGGCTATTATCTTCAATTGGGTTAAAGCATTTGATCCTGTCTATCGATTTCAAAAATATCATGAAAAGGGTTTCAATGAAAATATTTAGTGCCGATGATATGTTTCATTTACGTATTTTCAATTCTATGTGCTCATGCCATTTTCAAAATGCTATCGGGTTTGGGAGACCAATATTGATAACAAATAGTTATTTTGAATTACATAATTTGACAATCAAATTTCCTAAGGCTACGGTTGGTGACGCTATTAAAGTGGCGGAACTAGACCTTTATGTTATATTGTCCAAAGATCTATCGATTCCTAATTATTTCAATCACATAAATCGCAGTCTGAGCAGAGATGACGAGCTACTTGTTTTCAATGATTTGGTGGAATGGAAATCCAAATGGTACAAGATTATTGAACAAGATGCTTCTCAGATGCTATCATTTGCTTTCAGTTTCTCAAATATTATGCTCTCAAGAAAATTTATCCAGTTATATCAAGACACAGCAGCTGCAGGTGGGTTCTTGGAGTTGATACCTATCGCTTACCACACGGCATGCCAGTACTCGTTCGACATGCTAGGCAAATTATTACTTCTATCTAATGATTTAGTTAAAGGGTCACCATCTTTCCAGCTCAATCAAATAGTTTATGCTTGTGTTACTTTGTGTGATTTTCTTGATGTGATGAAAGGGAAGGAAAGGAAGATGACTTTGAATCTTATTTCCAAAATCTATTGGCATTTGAACAAAATTGGAGAAAAAATGAACGATGCAACAGATACAATTGCCAAGATTATTAAACAGCTAGTTGATTTCGCAAGCGATGGCCAAAAGGTGAAAAAATTCAGTCGTTCTGATTCTAGTAAAGCTTTAGAGACCAAAAACAAACGTAGTACAAAGAGTAGGGAGTCAGTTAGTCAACAGCAACAACAGTTATCGCCAGAAGATTTACAGCAGCTGACGGAGTCCCCACAAGAAAATCAACAGACCGAGATTCAGACTCAAAACCAAAGCCAAAACCAGAATCAGAAACATTCTCAGTATCAGTTACACCAACGGCAACTACATCAAGAGCAACAGCACACTAGAGGTATCCAAACCCCCTCTTTCTATCCCATACAAAATGGTCATAGATTCTCTTACAACCCTCAAGGCACTCCCAACGCCATACTAGCTAATCATCCATCTACGTCGCCCGCTAATAGTAACCTAGGAGAGGATCCAAGTGAGTTTCAATTACCAGATGTTTCTAATTTTGAAAGCTTTGAAGAGTTCTTCAATGACATTTTCAATGATCTGAAGTACTGATCCACCTGAATTCAACGATATTCATAGAATATTTATCGTTTTAATAGAAATGTATATACTTATGAATGTTTTCTTATATTATATCTTACATTATATCTTATATTATATCTTATATTATATCTTATATTTTGAAATTGTATCTCTTGATTTGAATCACTATTTAGTAGTTTAGTATTTATAAGTTAACTCCTTGCCTAGTTGAGGAACTCAGATTAGAATTAAAAAATTGGTAGTACACCAACCAAAATACAGCGAAAACTTTTCATTTATACAGGGACTTTCCCGTTTTTGCGTAAGGATTCCCAATTTCAGAACACTCGAATCTTTTTTTGTTATACACTTTTGATTCTCTTAAGTGCTCGCATTTCGGACTGGTCTTCTCTCTTTTTGAAAGGTACACAATCAAGTAAGATTTCAAGGACCTGAAAGCCATTGATCTCAGTCACTCACGCCAACACTCAGCTTGAAAGCTTCTACTTCTAATTTCTTGATATTAGTATCAACCAAAAAGTTAAAAGGCCTTGCAGGATCGGCCATACACTAGAGTCTACTCTTGTTCCTCAATCAAATCTTCACAGACGATCAACCATGGAGTTCTCAACCACTACGACACGAAGTGACCGCCCAAGTGGTTCCTTTGTAAAAAAAGACGAAGTGAATGGTCATAATCAGCAATCCCCCAAATTCTCCAACCAAAATTATTCGAGCCCCTACCAAAATCTTCCAAATCAAAGTCAAAGTGCCAATCTTAACAACCAAAATATGTTATCTAGTTTCCATGATCCTGCCCTTCCCCTTACGTCCCCAAATCAGCTACATGGACATGTTCAGTATAATTCCACACATGATCAAATACAACAAGTCCAACAGCAGCTAGAACATTCCACTAGACAGTCACAATCCACCCAATATAACTCTTCCTCCAATACACACAATAACGTGCCAGCACAGTTCTCCAATCTTGGGTACCCATTAGCCCCATCTGCACAGCCACATTCAGACCAAGTTATGGGAGCTGCCATGGCTATAGCAACTGTTTCTTCTACCAATTCTGCAGTCGCTCCGAAAAGAGATGGTTCATCATTATCATCATCATCTGTAGTTGGTATACCAACATCAACAAATGGGTCTTCGGGTACCGATAATAAAAAGTTTTCGAGGGCCACATTGGAACAAAAGATCCAAGTTTTAGACTGGCATAATAGATCAGAGAAGAAATGCCAGCAACAGACCGTGCTTTACTTTAAAAATTTGGGTGAGTTTGCAATAACTAAATCAACACTGAATAGATGGGTATTAGGTGAGGCTGAACTACGTGAAAGATACAAGAACTTGACTTTGAACAACTCAAAGATGTACAAGACAAAGCCCAGCTACAAACAACCGGAGACAAATAGATGTCTAGAGCTGTTATACGAACAATCATGCAATCAACACAATCCAATATCTGAGCGTGCGTTGATCGAAAAATGGTCTCATATGTACAGGTTATACCACAGTTTGGATAACGAAAGCAATGTAAATGATTTCAAGACACCGCCTAAATCGAACGGATGGCTTCACCATTTCAAAAAAAGAAACGCTGTCAAACGTGAACTTGCAATGAACTTCAATTTGATGCAACAGGACCTTCCTCAAACCGAAGCGAGGGATCAGGAAAGGTTAAAAACTGAGTTATCACGGTATAGCCCCCACCAAGTGTACCAACTAGATGAGATTTCTTTCAATCATAAACCAACATTTATAAAAGGCAATGACCAAAATGATCCCGAGGTGACGTTTGGGGATCCCTCAAACAAAGTTATTGTCGGATTAGTCGCTAATGCAGATGGTTCGAGGTTTTTGGATCCATTGATTGTTTCTGATGAACCATCCTTGAGAGATATCAAGTACCATAGTTTGCAATATAGTAAGAATGGTCTTTTAACTGCAGAAATTTTCTATAAATATGTTCGTTCACTTGATTCAATGCTAGCTTCCGAAAATGGAGAAAAATCAGTGTTGTTGTTGGACGACCTATACTCGCATATTATTCCAACTGACTCGTTACAAAATATTCGTATAATTTATTTTGCATCATTAAAAAACAACAAAAATTATCATTATTATCCTATGGATTTTGGAATCAAGAGAATTTTCAAAACATTAGTTAAAGTAGCTTTTATTCAAAACTTCAGACATGATTTACTGAATAGCTCGAATGAAAGCAACAGTGATAAGGACTTAAACGCTGACCAAATCGATACTTCTAAATTTCAAATAAGTAAAGAAGAACTGATTCAATTTATTTTGGGAGCAGCTGCCGCAATGCAAACGGAGCATTCCCAGCTGTATCTAAGGTACTCTTTCTATAAGTCAGGACTTGTATCAAATTACCAAGACCCCTCTCTTGAAGTAGTGACAGAGGATGATCACTTGTGCCGCGACAAGGCCAAAGAAGCCCAACTGACTAGTATTTTAGAAGAGTTTCTTGACCGTCGTATAATTAGTCAATCATTTCTTTACAAATGTATAGCAAGAACCAACAGAGAAATTGATATTTCGTTGTTTTTATTTCCAGATGACGAAGAAGTTGAAAATATCAATTTGACAGACGAAGACGTTGTCCTGTTAGTGAAAAAGGAATTCACTGAACTTTCTGAAGAATCCGTCACCTTGCAGAACTCTCCAAGTGGTCAAGATAACAGTACTAAGATTGCTGATTTAGGTAACTCCATCAAGCTTCAGCAGGAGTACTTTCAACAAGGTCATGGTTCATTAGATAATAATTCCCTAATTCAATCGCGTCCAAATGAGAACACAAACGGTTTAAATTACAACAATGATTCCCCTCAACCTAGAATCGATAATTCAGGATCTTCCGCTGATCCTGATATAAGTGCTAGTGATTTACTATCTCTCAATTCGATCAGAACTTTCTTCAAAAAGCAAGAAAATATAAACAAGTATCCAGAATTGGCTGAGCAATTTTACAAATACTTCCCAAATGCGCTCATCGAACATGAGAATAAAGAAGAAACAATGCTTGATACTAATAACAACAGACAAAACGAAAGTCAATGCGCAAACAACAATGGTAGCAATCAAGATCAAAGTGCTGATGGTAAAAACGATAACCACAAAAACAGCAACTATGACCTCTCGCATAAGGAGCAATACGGAAACTTGACTGAGCTTGCAAGGGAAGCATCAAAATCTGCTGAGGCTAACAACAATAATAACAATAACAACAACAACAACAAGGAGGTTAGCGGGAATGGGAACAAAAAGAAAAGAAGACTAAATAATGGGGGTTCTATGAATTTACAAAATATAGACACTGGATTACTAGATCAGGATGGCAATAGTATCTGAATTTAATAAGGCTTTATGAAATTGATTGATACCAATTTATTTGATTCGTCTATTTCAACTTTTAATTAGATAATTACCCGAGAACTTGAATTTATCTAACGTACTATTGGTTATAAACTTTGTAGGGATAGTAATTTTTGGAGAAAAATTGAAACAGAAAGTAGTAGAATGATTAAGATATGTTGATGCATCTTGACTTCCGTACAAAGTTATATAGGTCTTTCTGAACTTTGTTAAGTTCCCGGCCTGTTAAAGCACGGCTATAAAATTAACCGGCATGGCTAGTCGGTAACTGGTTTAACTTTAGCAGTCACAATAGCTATTGTGAAAACCCATACAAAGAAATCACAGATGTGTGCTTTGTAGTTTAGTACTTCTAGATCTGTAGTCTATTATATTTATATAGTGTGCAGTTTATGTTGCTAGGGCAGCAAATAAAACACAAAAGACCTGTTACTTGAAGCTTTTGGCTCAATCTAATTTATCCCTGTTAAACAACCGAGACATGAACCTGAAGTCATAAACTAGTTGGAGTGTAACAACCACCGCCAAACTAGCTTCATATAATATGTATAAATTGAGGGGACCATACGATATATAGCAAGTTTCTCCACATAATGTAATGCTTATCAAATTTGGTCAACAATATGTTAACAATTATATCCGTCCACAACGTACATACGATAAGGTAGGCCTGGCTATAGCGCGCCCAAGGTCGCAAGCTTCAAGGATTGGATGGATGGATCAGATTTTAAACGCAGATCTGTGAGAAATCGGGGATGAATGAATGAATGTCTACAATTTAACGCCCCCTTTTTTTTTTTTGCTCCAACAATTGAGCCGGGTACGAAACCTCATGTAACATATAATATTATTAACTAAAGTTAGTTAAGTTAATTAATAATTACTAAAATTGTTAATTATAAAATTTCAATTAAATTTTGAAAAGTTTATTTTCCTGTTACATAAATTGGTGACGAAAAACATTCATGGCTATATAATATAATATATCGGGAAAGCAAATCTAAATGTTAATGATGTATATTTTTCAAATGATCATACATTGATTGATATACTGTGGTTTAGTATTATTTCTCTGATTTGTAATGGTTAATAACTTAATTCTAATAGTAGTAATACTTAAATATTAACTGTAGAGACTCGATTGTTTTTCAAGAGTCCCAAGCCTCGAAAAGCAAGCAAATTTCTATTTTTAGCCTGGGTCCTGCGAATTCCATCCCTGAATTCTGAAACTTGCAGAATCAATCCACCTAGCTCCAGTCTTACCCGAGTAATATCTTGTGAATTTGAAAACAAAAGCCATATACAATGTTGTATGTTGATTCATAATTGAAGGCCAATCTATAAGTTGTAATCACATCACATATGACCTATGTGTGTAATATGTTTATTATAAAAGTCGTAATACCACGGACCGGGGAGCTTGACTGGTCCCAGACTCCCAGGGGGAAATCTCATAATTTTGCACCACGAGATCAATCATCACCTGCCTCATGTGCCTGGACTCTGCAGTGTTCACTCTGCCGGATGTCCCCCTTTCCCCTGGGGCCCCCTGGGGCCCCCTGGAGCTCCACTGTGCAGTGCTCACTGCTCAGCTGAGTGGAACTGTCACCCAAAGTTTAGCTAGGCTCCTAGCGCCAAATGCCGGGACGGACAGTGTTCACGGTTCATCTAGCTGGCAGCGTAGGGCAACCCACGGGCCACCCACGGGCCACCACCCACTGAATTTGACTCTGAGCTTTCAGTACCATGAGCAGTCACCAGCAGTGCTCACTGCAGAGTGACCACCCACCACCAGATCAAATATCAATATTGACTACGTCAGAGGCTTCACAAGAACCAAGTATTTTAAGAGAAGATTTTATACCCTCAGAATTCGGATCCATCACAAACCAGCTTTGAGGGTACATTTTTGACTCTCTAACACCTTTTGAAACCTTGTATGTTTCATCCTCATCTACCTATATTAAACTGAAGCTTCGATCCACATATTTATTGTCATTCATCTCAGTATTGTACAAAAGATAACTTGATTCAAGGACCATCGCCGTGAGTCTAATCCTGTCCTTTGATTTCCCTACCCCTTTCGGTTCGATCGCTTACATTCTCATCTTGAAGGAGAAAGTCAAAAACAAGTGCAGCGACCTTCACTACTGTCTGACCTCTTCTTTTTGTTAATTTTTCAGCAAGGCAATACTAGTTTTAGAGAACACATGGAAGACCCTCAATTTCGCCATCCAGCTGTCTCTCCTAAACCAACTCAAACCCATCACATGCCACATCGACAGGAGTTTCAAGGTCAATCGCAAGCGCAAGTTCAGGCTCAAGCTCAAATGCAACAAGATCTCCAACCTCAACATCTTCCTCAACAACATTTACAAGCTCATTCTCATAACCAAAACTATTCTCAAAACAAGCAGAATATCTTCCCAACCATGCACACAAGAACTCATCAATTGTTGCAATCACCAATGGAAATGAATTTTACAAGGGGTCATACAAAGAGCGACAGCACTTCATCAATTCCTAGCGCCCAATTTCCACCAACCTATTACTATCACCAAACCCCTCCACAACCGTCAATGATCCAGAATCACTATCAGCATGGAGCAATGACCATTGATTCCAATGGTAATCATGCCCCTCCACCTCCTTTCACTTACCCCAATATGGTTGTTGTCAACCAACAAGGAAATTCACAATTACCTATTTTACCACCATTTAAATATTCAGGCTATTCACCTTCAACTAATAATTTGGATGACTCGAAGAAACTTACTGATGACCAAATGCAAGGTAGGAAACCTATGTATTTTTCTAATGAGGGAACTCCAAGGGTTATGTCTGGTTCCTCCATGCCTCCATCAAGCTTACCAATACATGGACATCCAGTGGGCTCAGAATCATTAGATTTGGGAAACAGAAAAAGAACTAGAAAGGCAGATCATGCTGCTCCAGGTGATATGTGTGACAGTCAATTGGTTGAACTTGCAAAGGAAAATGCTGTTGTCCCACTTTCTGAGCTTGCAAGCGCCGTTAAAGAAGCTGAAAAAGAGTTGTCTGCTGTTCTTAATACTACACCGAAGCAGAATAAAGATAACAGGGCTGCTGAAGCACAAAAGAAAAGACAACAACAAATCTTTGCAATGGTTGTGTTGATGAAATCGGTTGAATCAAAGTCCACTGCTGTTTGTCCTCGTAATCACATTTTTCATAAGTATGTTTCACTTTGTGACGAGCAAGAGATCCCTCCAATTTGCAATGCATCTTTTGGAAAGCTGGTTAAAGTGCTGTTTCCTGATATCAAGACTAGACGTTTAGGAGTCAGAGGTGCTAGCAGATATCATTATTGTGGTATTAAATTGATTGGTGACGACGATGATGTTGAAGCTAGCAGCATAAAAACACCCGCTTCTGTCATGGACTCACCCAGTGTTTCAAGTCGGACAGATAGTTCAAATAACTTGCTGAGTACTGGTGGTCTTTCTTCTTCATTGAATGGAGGAGCATCTGATATTACCACTGCAACTGCCACTGGAGTTTTGCCTTCACTTTTTACCCCTCACGACTTATCGTTCAATGAATCTCTTTTTGAATACTTTACTTATTCAAACCTAGATTTTATAGTTCCATCCATCGAAAGCTATACTAGACTGTTTGATGTAGATGATCAAGCATTTCTTCGACAAATTAGTATTGTTTATGGTGAGTACTGTCAGAGAGTTTTCAAATTTATCAGGTATATGAAGGTTAAAAGTTTGTATGATGAGATGGCATCTTTTAAGATGGACCTTTCTTCAAGAGCTCAAGAGTTATTTGAATCACCTAAAATACTTCCATGGATTCTCAAGTGCGATACTGAATTATATAAATCTTGTTTGCGATTACTTTCAAAATTGATTTTTCAAGAAGTTCCAGAACATGTCCTGATTCAAATGAAGAATATCGATTCCAGATTTCTCGATCATATAAGACAAATGTCAATGCCTATTAACATCATCAATAGTAAATTAAAAGTGGCCGAAAGATTTATTGATGTTATCACCAAACTTTCAAGGGTAATTTTGACAGCTTCTTCTGCCATGCATAATTTGCTGAAGCAAGACACAAGATCCCAACTCATGGAAGAATGGAGATCTTTAAATTTTACTCAAATAATTGAGAGGGAAGTTCGTTGTAACAAAAAGGAGACGGTCTCCTTCATTTTACAAGAAAGTATTCCTTCGGTTTTTCGAAAGATTGACTCATTGGAATCAGAACCTGTAAATGTTAAGCTGGGTTGCAAACCAAGTGACCTAGATGAACAGGCAAGTGAGATGACTCAAGTTCTTGGTAAGGCTCTTTCTAAGATACCAAAGGAGTTCAGTCACATTGATCCACATTTATTTTTATTAGTTTCCAATTCCATCTCTGATGCCATTCTGAGACAACTTACAATTGATGGTACAGTTTCTAATTTTACTACTTGGTGGAGTTTTAGCTGTTGGGTCAATGAGTTTTTTGGTTTCATTGGGGAATTGGGTGGATTCCTCTCAGTAAGCTCTGACTTGAATGTTACTGAAACTCCTAGCGACCATTCGAGATCCAGCTCCGAGTCAATGTTTTACTCTCCAAACGGGTTATAATTGCTAATTGGCGATTCAATTTTCTTTGCTGGATCTCAGTGGTTATATGTTATTGTGTTTTTTTTTTTTTCATCTTGGCTCTTTTTGTTACCTTGCATTTTCCAACTTACTACTATATGGTTTGGAGTATTTGAATTCGCACATTTCGTTGGTTTATCATGTCATTTTTGTTTTAGATTACATTTTGAGTTTTCACCTTTTTGATGATAGTTTCATTTCATTCATGTATACGCCGAATACTATTTTTCTTCATTGAACTTGGTATCCGGTATATATCTTCTAAAAAATTGCATTTGTTTTTATTGTTTTAGATGTTGAACTTTTGTGTGTTCTTCCCTGCATTTGTCCTTGGTGTAAGTTATACACCTACTAGACCTTGTTCTTTGTTTTCGTTTTCATATATATATATATATATATATATATATATATATAAGTGGCCTTCTGCTACCATTAATCATACATATTTGAAAATAAAAATTATTACCCATATTGAACAAATAAGCTGCTTCGCTTAAATAAGGATCGACACTGCGGTCTGGCCTGCGGGCAAATTCAATCAACACTTTTTTTTTGTAAAATTAGAAAAACAAAGGAAAGTTAGATGAATGCACAGCCATGATCTACTTTGTCTGAGTTAAGTCCGAAGATTTTGCCGAGATCCGAGAACTTAAGGAAGATCACTTTTTTTTTTTGGTTGCGGCTCGAAAATATCAGTTTTGAGATGAACAAAAAACAAAATGAATAAACGCTGAACCTCATCTTCTTGATGATTGATAATGAATAACCACTAGTGAATGTGAACACTGTATGAACAATAAGCACACCGTATTTAGTTCAAACCTAGCCATTTCTATAATAGTTGGCATCCAATCCTATTGTATTAGGAAAAGGAACTTGTGCACCATAAAACACGTTCATTTTGAAGATTGATTGATAGTCAAAAATAAGATACAAGTTCGAAAGGGTCTCTTTTGAGTCTTTAGTTGAGACTACTTTTTTCTATTATTGGATACCTTTTTTTACCTTTCTATAGTGATAACCTTTGATTTACCATTATATAGAAAAGGTTTTGAAAGTCTTTTGAGAATCATACAATTGGTGCTGCCTGTTGAATATTCATATTTGAAAGATACTTGGAAGTAAAAACACATCCAATAGAAAAAGAACGGCTTACTCATTTTACAGCGTTAATTCCAACATGTCTATGATGCCAGAAGAAACCTCTTCTATTTATACAAACATCATCAAAGAAAAACTCAGGGTAACGAAACAAGAAATAGATGCACTTGAAGGGAGATTCAATAAACTGAAAGAGAGTAACAAGAGCATTGTTGAATCTATAAATAATGGAAATGTTAATTATGATTCATCAAAACAAAATATACAGTCAATCAACACTAGTTTTGAACAGGTAGGAAATATAAACCAAACACAAAAGGATATCCTTTCCAACTTTATCAATAGTGGAGATAGTTTTAAAAATATTCAAAAAGCTGTCAAAGATGTCGTTGTTGACCAGCTTGATCCAGGGGATTGTCTGACGACCGATTTACCTGACTCACTAGAGTTGTTAAATCCCTTTGACAGAAACACTGGAAATAGAGGACTTTATGTTAAGAGCGATAAAGCTTGTGGTTTTTCTGCCGGAGAAGACATTCATACATTTACTCCTTGTTTGGAAGTGTTGGAGTTGGGTTCCTTCAGGAAAGACGAGAAGTCTGATTTAGGAGATGGAATTTGTACAAATTGTATGATGGAATTTTCTAACAATAGTAGTACTAACGAATATTCTTGCAAGGAGTGTGACGACTATACAACATATTGTTCTGAAGATTGTAAATCAAACGATTACAAGATTCACCAGATTGAATGCCAGTATATACAGTATCAACTTGCAGGCACGTCTAGAGGCGAAGTAGACTCAATTGAAAGGATAACTGTTAGACTATGTATCTCGATCATGCAAGACCCTGTACTATTAGAAAAATGCAAGTTTCTTTCGTCACATCACGAATTAATGTTTGATAAATCGAAAAATCAAAATTTTTTCATTGAAAATGAAGAAAGATACTTACTAACCTGTGAGTATATTAATCATATTATAAGATTTTTCAAATGCGATATGATTGGATTGGCTAAAATAGTTTTCATAATCTATGTTAATGCTACTGTTTCACAAAATCGGTTGAACGAGCCGATTGGATTAATGTTTGATCCGTTTTTCTGTTTAATTAACCATTCCTGTGATCCTAATTGCACTTTAATTTGGGAACATAGAAAAACAAGATTAAAAGCAATCAAGGTTATTAAGCCAGGTGATGAATTATTGATTAATTATACTATAACTTCTTTGCCAAAGTTTGTGCGTCAATCAAACTTGAAAACCAATTTTTTTTTCGACTGTGGATGCTCAACTTGTAAATTGCCTACTGAAATCTGGTTACCTGTTCAATGTGTGGAGCAAAATCATTTGAACAATGGATTTGGTGAGGAAGAGTTGTTCTCTGCTGTTTCCAAAAGACTGTTTATTGAAAATTTTGAAAATGCAAAAGAAGAGAGAGAAATGGATCTTGATGAATTACAGGTTAGTTTTGACACCGATTTTGGATTAGAAATTGAATATTATTGTCAAAGTTGTGGTTGTAAAATTGACAGGAGAGAAATATTACAACTTTACGTTGATTTAATAATGGTTTTCAAAAACAACTTCAAACCTGAAATCAAAAATATCTCAGAGATGAAGAAATTTTTGATCATTTTATTGACTGGAACAATTGATTTACCTCATCGAATGGCTAAATCCTTCGTAAACATTCTAATCAAAACCATTGGGATTCTTCCAATAGTTTCATGGCCAATGTACAAGTTATTATCTATTTTAAAAGATTATTATCAGTATGATCCAATTTTGAGTTTAAGATTTTCTATGTTGACTATTTATGGAGTTGAAAATGTTATTCAAGAAAAATATTTTTCTCAAAATGCGACTGGAATGACTTTCTATGAATTAAGTTATTCATTATTGAAAAGTGTTAGATTTCTTGAAGATAAAGAAAACAATACAGAAAATTATCATCAAGAGTTTTTTAGGTACAAATCAACCTTAATCAATAGTACAATAATTATGATGATTCAGTCATTCAAATATTTATCGATAAAATATGTTCAATATGGCAATGATGAGCAAATACCGATATTAAGTTATTTCTTGCAATCGATGATGCAAGAAATTAAAACCAATCATCCTGAAACAGAAACACTAATAATTTCAAACAAACAGAGTGTTATTGATTTGAAGAATTTATCTAATTTACTAAATTGTGGCTTGGGATTCGAAGAATATTTTTTGAATATGAGTAAGGAGGATGTTGTTGAACCATTTGATTTGAAATTTTGTGAAGATGAGTTTTCGGTTAATGAAGAAAAAGATATCCCAGAAAGGATCCCTTTTGAATGGTTACAAGATATTATTTAAGTTTTATTTAAACATGGAAATTTTTAGCATAAAAGAATCCCTTATTGAGTCAATTCACTATTAAATTTTAAGCGCCCATTATTATTATTATTTATTTATTAAATCACCCCGGCCTACCGAAAAAAGCCACACTTGCACATACCATACACCTTTACACACCTTGCGTTTTTTTTTTTCTTTATTTATTTCTCTCTATTTTTAGAAAACACACATTTGCATTTTAAACAATAGCCACTTTCTGTAGAACAATAAAATAAATACAATATTCAATTTATATACAAACATTTTACACTTTAAATTTTTACTTATTGATTGAGGTCTAAATTGGTCATTTGAGGTGCATCTTTTGTTAAGTGAGTTGAAACCAGTTTGGTGTTAGCTTTTTTTATTATCACAAACAATATAGTAGTAGTACTAATATCTACATCGACTCCACCACTCATTTTGTATTCAATACACACTCAACCTCATCAAACGCCTTCCCAACCTCGACCTCTTTTGTATACACATACATACTCATATAATATTCAAAAGTTTTAAAAGCTTTCAAAACAACACACACATACACACACACAGTACACGAAGTATTACTTTTCTCAAATACAAAAGAATAACCACTTATATTTGTTTCTCTTAGCGATATACTACATACGCAAGTAGCTTTTAAGTGTGTTTCTTTATTTTTATTTGTGTTGCTATACTTGAATAGGAAATATCATTCAAATATAAGTTTAAAGCTGGTGTTTTTTTTTTTTTTTTTCGTTCTTGAATATACATAGGGGGTATTAGTTGAATAATGTCGTTAGACGTGGATACGGGGCAACTCTCTGATTCTTCAAGTTTATTGTACTCGAATTCCACATCAACATCTGCTTCAAGTTCAGATTCTGTGATATCATCTACTATTTCATACGATGCAAAGTCAATACTTTCCCCACACTCATCATCATCATCATCATCATCATCATCATCAACAACAACCACTAAAGGGTCGACTAAAACGTTAGAGTTCAAATCAACTACCAAAAAACCAACATATAGTTCATCGTATACATATCTGTCTCCTTTATACGATACTAAAACAGTTGCTGAGGAGACTAAAAGTACTGATTCTTATTTATTAGTGACTAGTAGTACTTCTGATCATTCAATTAATTATTATTATATTTCATCAACTGAAGTTTCAGGATTTGAAACAATAACAACATCAACTTCAGAAGATCCCATCATATCAAGTGAAATAATATGGGAAAGTCCCACTTATACATCAACTTATATTCCACTTACTGATCAAGATATATATACAACTTCATATGAATATACACAAGAATACATAATAACGGATCTTTCTACCACTTTTAGTACTTCATTGACAATAGAAACTTCAACAAGTTTACTTGAGGGCTCAATGATAACTCCAACTTCATATGCTCCAATAACAACTGATTATCATTCGTTCCAAAAAGTATTACAATCTTTGAAACAAGATGGTTCTTCATTAAGTAAAAAAAGTATTGCAGGTATTGCAGTTGGTTCAATATTAGGATTTCTAATTTCATTAGTAGTCTTATTCTTTCTATACAAACGAAGAAGAAATAATAAAAACAAAAGCAATAATGATAATATAAATTCATCTTCGTCTGATTTTGAAAAATTCAATGGTCGTATAGTTACGCATTATCCTAGCTATAATGAAAAATTAATCCATAATAGAAGAGATACAACTAATTATAGTTCAATAACATCAAACACATCCAATAACGTTGAATCTAACTTACTTGATTTATCGTCAGTTTTAACATCATCTAATTCTTCTTCAAAGACCCCAACCCCTCCACCTCCACGTAAATCATCGTTATCATCCCAAACAAAAACAACTTCAATCTCAATCCCAATACCAATACCAATACCACAACCACCACAGCAACAACAACAACAATTAACAGACCAACAGCAGGAACGACAAATGCATGTATTATATGAAAACTCCGAAGAAAATTCTTTAATTTCCTCACTTTCGCAACGTTCTCAACCAAGCGTTAAAAATAATATAAATTCACCTATAAATGAACCTCATTTCAGCGGTATTGATGACCACTCAGAAGAATCCCCATTTCACAATAATGTTTCCAATGTCAATACCAATAATACTGAACAATTACCATCTGAGTTGGCACAACATCATCACAAGAAACCAACTAGATACGATTCATTAGCTGCTAATGTTTCGCAAGTGAAAAACACAATCACTGACCACTCAGAACGTGTTCAAAGAGGTAGAAAGTCGACAACGGCCCCACCACCACCAGCACCACGTAAATACATCCATCATCAACATCATCAACAACAACAACGTCCTTTGTCTAGTGATTCGGATGATGTTGTCGTTGATACTTTAAGTTCATTCAAATTGATAAGTGGGAAATTGAAAAGCACTGGGCTTCAATCTGGATCGACTGATGGGTCTGAAAATGGACATAACAGTAGTGGTGATTCTTCCTCATTTAGTGATGTGTCGTTTTCTTCGTTAGATGACGACGATGATTGATCGTTATTGTTATAGTTCAAATCATATGCTGAGGTGAGAGAGTATCTGCAATTAAATTAATCGATTTATTTGAATTGCTTCTACCTGTCTTATTTCTGATACAAACATTTTCTATGTTTTTTGTTGTGTTATTAATATTGTTACTATTCAAAGTTGTTTAGTGTTGTGTTTTATTTATTTTCTTTTGCACCTCTTTGGCTTTTATCAGTTGCTTTAACTTTGGGTTTCTTAGTCTTTTGGTATTTATTTTTAGCTTTGATTTCATGTTTGGTATGTTTTTTTTTCAGCTTTGGGTTTTAATTTTTGAATCGGTGGGTTCTTTCTTTTTTTTTTGATATTTTTTTTTCATTTTGTTTGAATTTCTGTGAACGCAATCAAAAATTTATTAAAGAAAAAGAATATATAGAGGAAATTTTTTATTTTAGATTCTTATTATTATTTACTATTTATTTCTATTTAGTTACTCCGTTCCCCTTTTTTTTCTGTCCCCTTTTTATACTTGGAGCCTTTCACTATTTTGCGGAAACAGTTGTTTGTTTCCCCTTTTTTTGTCTAATTCACAGAGACTTTAATACAGTTATAAATAAGTCCTGTTGATTTCTTCCTTTCTAATTTTGATTATATTTCAAGTAAAGTTTTTGAAAAGAAAGTTAACTTTTTTACTTTATAATTTCGTTAAATATACGCCACATACAAAAAAAACTCACATATACCTTGATGTTATTCCATATATAAAGAAACAAATAAATGAGTATGGGGTGAATTTCACGAAAAAGATTTATAAAATTTAAATAAATTAATGAGCCTGGTGTGAAAGGTAGAAAGAGTAACAAGGGGGAAAAAACACCAGTAAAAATAAGGGGGCAGGGAGGGGTAGATGAGCTGTGAGTAAATAAATGAATCCAATCATCCATGATAGCGATATGATAGGATAGAAATGTAAAAGAAAAATGAATTGAAACAACCAAAAAAAAGATAACCCTAAATAACCAAAATAATCAAAAATAACCAAAAATAACCCTAAATAACCAAAATAACCATGATGAGCCAAACAAAAAAAACACCAAAAAAACAAACAACCCCAACTAACCAAAATGAGCCAAAAACAACCAAAATAACCAAATACCAAAAAAACCAAAAAACAAACCTAATAAAGACCATAAGCCCAGCTTAAACAAAATGAAACCTTCAAATCAATACATAACAAATTTATAAAAAGAATTTAAATTTAGTTATCAACTTCTTCAAGTAAATTTCTTTCGATAACAAATCTACCTTCTTTATATTTTTCTTTATCATCCTCAGAATAAAGATATTTCCAACCAAGGTTGGAATCACATTGTTTACAACCAATTAATTTAACTTCATATTTCCCAGTTCTCATTTTTTTGAATTCTTTTAAATTATTCAGTTTAGTGTTTAAAACTTTTGAAACAAAATATGCAGGACCTGAATTTCCATAAAAATTATCTGAGATGATTAAAGAATTCAAACAAATATGATTATGACACTTTTTACAACGTAATATTTTAGTTGGATTTGAAGGAGTTGTTAATAAATTATATTTATCATAATAAGTCAACGAAGAATCAATTTGACTGGATGGAGCTGTTGTTGTTGATGATGATGATGATGACGAATATCCAATTTGAGATTGAGATTGAGATTGAGAAGAACCTCTTGAAGAAGAAGAAAATGAAGACCGAGGAGAATAAATTGAAGAGATTGAAGATCTAACAGAAAAACTATTTGTATTATTCGAAGAAGTTGAAGAGGATCTACTTGTTTTAGAAGCACCTGATGATAATGATAATGGGATTTGTTGGATTGAAGAATTTGAAATTGAAGAACTAGGATTTGAAGTATGAGACAAGGTTTGATAAGATGAAGATGATGATGATGATGAATTGGGTGGAGAAGTATTAAAATGATCTGTATAGACTAACCCCATGATTTAATAAATAGAGTTGAGTTGAGTGAAATTAATGGGGAAGTTAAATAGATAAGAAATGATTTTAAATATAAATAGTAAGTAAGATGAGTAGAGATTAAATAGATAATAATTAGATTAATGAATATAATTCAAGAGAAAAGAAGACACAATAATATAGTATATTCAAATGATCTTATTTTAAATCCCCCATATAAATTAATTCAAACCAAACTAAATGAAACGAAACTAAACTAAACTAAACAGAATAATATTAGACTAACCCCATCCCATCACTAACTTTAATATCTATTATATTATATTATATCATATGATATATATTATATATTACATATAATTTCTATATAGTATACTATATACTGATATATGATTGGTTACAATTACATTTACGTCATTTATTAAACAATAGGTCGTGGATAATGTATTACTACTTATATTTCTCTATTAATTTAGTATATGTTATATAATAATCAGGCCGGTATAATGTGAGGAATTTTAAATTATTAAAAGGAAATAATAATAATAATGGGGAATGGGGAGAATGGGGGAAAGGGGTTAAAACAATTACCTGATAAGGACAATTACTTGTTTAGGAATATTAATTAATTTTTTGAAAAAGCTGGTGTAGAGATGCAATGTTTTGGTTTTTTATATCAAGTGTAGAGATGTGTTGGATTGGGTTGGGTTGGGAGTTACCCTCTTTTAAATTTCTTTCTCTCTCATGGTTTTTTCAAATTTCAATCATAATAATGTATATAGATAGATAATAAATAATATATATGTACAAATTGACATGTTTATAGATTATTATCCATTCACTCCTTTGATATATATAATTTGATCATTAGTAACAATAAACATCGTCATGTCCTTTAGACGATTCCAAAATACTTCGTCATTTCTCAGGACTTTGAATCATTTACCTTCAACTAACATAATATCAATCAATCATCATCATCATCATTCATCATTTATTAGATTTTTCAATTCTTCAATACTAAATAATGCAACTCAATCAATAGATAAACAACAACAACAACAACAACAACAACAATCCAAAACTTCAACTAAGTCATCCTTATTTGGTGATTTTGCACCTTCTTTACAGCAAGATTCTGTTAATTCATTAAAATCAAAGAATTCTGATGATCCAATTGATGAATTAGAAGCTGCTAAAAATTCACCTTCTCCAAATGAAATCAATTATGTTTTACCTGAAAATGATTCAAAATTACAAAAATTTTTAAATCAAAAACCTTATCAAACTGTTAATTCTTTATTATCACCTTTAAAAAGAAGATTATATTTAGATAATGTTTCCAAAAATGGATTTTTCAAAAATGATGATGTTATAATATTAAAAGATGGTTCTAAATATAAATTAAAATTATCTCAACGTGAATTATTATCATTAGAACCTTCAATTTATTTGAGATCTTGGAGAATCAAATCATCTGTTAAAAAGACTAATATAGTTTTAAGAGCATTGAAAAATTTACCTTTAAAAACTGCTATAACTCAATTACATTTCATGCACAAGAAAGTATCTCGTGATTTGGTTGAAATGTTAGAAAGAGGTTTAGAAGATGCAAAAACTATGAATTATAACATTGATGATTTATATATAGCTGAAAGTTGGGTTCATACAGATGGTCAATGGATTAAAAGAATGGAATGTAAAGGTAGAGGTAGAACTGGTATCTTAACAAGTAGATATGTTAGTGTTAGATTCTTATTAAAGACAAATCAAACAAAATTAAGAGAAGCTCATGAACTACAATCAAGAAATTCAAATAAAAAGATATCAACAAAAATGTCTGGTTTGAAAATTAGAGGTGCTGCTACTGGTTTTTACAGATGGTAAATAAAAAGATGACTAGAAAATCTCAATTCAACACTTCCAATTTTTCTCTTTCCTTTCAATATAAATAGATAAACATATTAATAAAATTCTTTGTATATACTTCTAACGTTTTATAATATTAATATCATTTTCAATATCATAGATAAATAAATAAATAAATAAATAAATAATTCTAACCCTAAATCACCAAATCACTCATCATCATACCCTGTAATTTCCTTTCTTGGTCCTTGAGGTATAGGATATCCATCCAATGGTAATGGCTTCAAATCCTCATATAAATATTTTCTTCTTAATGGAGTTAAAAGCATCAAGGCTGGTCCTAATCCTGCAATAACAGCACTATAAAATAAATGTGGTTTATTATGAGCATGATAACGCAACCACTATTATATAAATGAATAATTCAATTGTATACGTTAGTATGAATGATATTGTAAAGAAGATTCAAAAAAAAAAACGGAGATATATATGATTTCATTGTATACTTACTCTGATTGGTTGTGTGAGATAGAATGGATAAGTAGACATGTTTAAAATATGGTACTACTTATCACTTGCAAACTGACAACAATTAAGTGAGAAATACACAGTAATACTTTAGGAGAATTAACAATACCACACTATTCAAGAATGTATCAAACCATATAACATATATAGGTATGTCTGTCTTATATAGTATATACTTTAATACAAAACATACATCTATTTTAACTCTTCTTAATCACCCATTATATTCATTTATCAAACACTACAATTGCATACACTGAAAGTAAAACAAAATCCCACTTTCCCCTCATTCTTGGTTAGTGATATATAAAAAAATCTTGGGTCGATTTCCTTTTATTTACCCGATCGACGATTTAATCAGTTCGTTTAACTATTTTTCTTTTTTTATTTTCAATGACAACTATTTATGTGCCTAAATTACTCCTTTTTGATACATGAACATCAATCACATACATGTACCATTACGTTATTTAATTTGGATAGTTATCTTCATTGTGTCATATACATAAACATCACATGGTATCGGAACCAATAACGGCTGGTTTAGAAGTTTCAATCAGTCACATCAGACCATCAGGACCATCAAGACCATCAAGACCATCAAGACCATCAGGACCATCTACTAATGATACAAGACAACCAGTACATTCCAATGATATTATGAAATCACAAAAGCATTATTCTAGTCGATCATATCACGACCGTTCATCCTACTCTTCAACTGGTCGACCACACAACAGGCACTCTTTTTCGCCCTATGATAATAGTAAGAGGGATTCATACAAGTCGTCTAAGCCATCAACAACAACGTCATCAGCATATGCTTCCAGTAGGTCACCCGAGCCATCGAGAAGGATTGAAGATAGTAAAAGAGATCAGTATCATGATGATGACGAATACAAAAAACCACCTTTGAAGCAAAGAATTCCAGTGATTATGAAACCTTCTGGATATTTGACAGGTTCATTACAAAAAAAATACGCCACAGGTAATGATAATTCACAAAAGACTATAACATCTTTTCTCTCAACTCCTACTCAGTATACACCACCATTTGATGAATTGAAAGAAAAATTGACCTCTCAAACAAAACCGAGATTTTATCTTTACAAATTTCAACTTGATTTATCGTCATCATCTTCTAGCGCAACAACACATAAAGTGAAAAGTGAGACCAAAATTCCATTAATAAACCACCCAAGATCTTATTACTTAATAGGCAGGGACATCCATTTATCAGACATAAGAATCAATGATGAGATTGTTTCTAAAGAACATGCAGTTATTCAATTCAGATCAATCAAAGATAGTCGATCCGGTGAAGTAAAAACAAAGGCATACATTATGGATTTAAGTTCAACTAATGGTACATTTCTGAACGATGATAAGTTTGAAATACCAAGAAAAAGATTTATTGAATTAATAAGTGGTGACAAATTGAAATTTGGTGATTATATTAATGAATTTGAATTTGTATTTATCGTTGACAATATATGAACAAGTGAAGTAATTTTTTTTTTTCCTTTTACTAAATCAACTAATTGATGATCATTTGAAATAGGTGAACACCATCTTATTTATAAAGAGAAAAAGAGAAAAAGATGAATTAATTGTTAAATATACTTAATATCCATTTAAATCAATGAAGTTCATCCGTTTACATAAAAAAGGGCAGTGCACAGTACACCACCTCATTCACCAAAAAAAAAATACTGCTTTTCCCCGGATTCGTGTTTTTTTTTTTTATTTTTTTTCATTAGCAGAACACAAAACTACAGATTATTTCTGTTGAATCCCTATTTCAGTTTATCCCTAATTCTCCTATTCTTCCGCACGGCTAAGTGTCTTAAAAATAGACATACTTTATCTGGCCAAGAATCAATGCTAAATTTTTTTTTTTCTATATTCTGCCTACCCCATTTACAAGCTTCACATGGTACAGATTGTAAATATTGATCAAACTTGCCAAACCTTTTATAAATGTTGTTTGCGACAGATAATCAGTAAATGTTTGACAAGTTCCTTTCTTTCTTTATTAGTATAACACTTTTCAAACACAATGTGTGGCATACTTGACTTACTACAAAGAAATCATCTGAAATCATTGACTAAACGGATTTGTATGGCAATTTCGTACTTTTCTACAAGTTTTATGAAAGCAAGAGGATTCTGTTCAATAACTCCAACTTTGTTCATAATTTTAACAACGATTTTGACAGTAGCGGGCTATGTTATCGCTAAAATGGACGACGATGAATTGGAACGTTGGCAAACAAATATGTGCAGTTATGATATCACAATGAAAAGTATGAAACTACGTTATAAGATTCGAAAGAAATTGAGTTCAGAAGTTGTTATCGATCCCAGTCATACTCTTGTTCAAACATTGATAATTTTTCCAGATGAAGTTAAAACATTAATAATTGATCAACTTACACTCCGAGAAGCTCTAAACTTGTTGAATTCTCCTCCTTTTGAGTTGAAAATTGTTGAAGGTGCAATATTGGATAAAATCAATAGAAGAGTGACTATTGTTTCATCATTGAATGAGTTTTTTTTGGCTCTACATACTGATTTGAACCACGAATTAGTTTTGAGAAATTCACCTGAATACAACCTATTGGTTGAATTTGCTAACAGGAGGTTAAAAAGGAGAAACCATCGAGAACGAGTGGCTATAAAGAGCTTGACCTATATAGGTAGCGATATTGGGTATACCGAAATTTCTGTTAATGAATTCCATTTGTTTGGGAAATCTCATTATGATCATGTATCGATTATTGAAGAAGAAGATCAAGTTTTTGATGAAGAAGTGGATGGACTCACACACATCGAGGAAAGAAATATATCGATTTCCAGTAATAGTGTTGAATTATATTATTATCGGCCAAGATTGAAAAAAAGCATTTGCTACCATTTAATCTCCGTCAATATTTTAACATTGACCACTGATAATAAATTCGATTTACTAACTATGCCGTCATTGACTACATTAAACGTTAAGACGAGATCTCATCTTGATAGTATCCGATTGCCTAAGACGGTTCGAAATCTTAGCATCGAAACAAAGTTTATTCATCCACTGGCTATGAAACAATTGATTGAAACTGGATTAAAGTTGGAAGTATTCAAATTGAATATAGTTTATGATGTTGTTAAAACACAAGTAACTCAAGGTGATTTCTTATTTGATATTACTTCTATGTTAGGACTAATGAGTTTCACCAAATTAGAATTATCTTCTGCTTATCCATTACATTTTAATCCTATCCAGGATTCTATTATGGGACTTGAGGCACTTAAATTGTCAAATTTTCATCTTCCAAACATTGGACTTATAAGTTATGCAGCATCAACATTAACAAAATTGGAACTCAAGAATAGTTTCCGATTTATTAGTTCTCAATTGACTGATCTTCGTATTTTTAGCAAACTTGAAGTTCTGAAGTTAATCACAGTTCCTAGTGTTTATTCATCGGTCTTGTATTATCTCTTTGGTCCTGATGGTAAAAATTTTCCGAATTTACGAAAGTTATACATATCTAACATGGCTGTCAATTCACAAATGATACTTCCCCCTACTTTAGACGAATTGAAATTAGAGTTCAAATTCTCGTCAAATGCTGAAGATTTATTATTTGAGAAACCTTATATTTTCGAATGGCCATTATCGTTAAATACTTTCACAATGAAGGTAGTCACAACATCTGCGGCGTTACTATTGAAATTGGCTGAAAATGCTCCAACAACCATTTCATCTCTTGCAATTGAGTTGGAATATATTCCTGAACAGCATGAACGGAAGGTTTTGAGAGCTGCTTCGAAGCTTATCAACGCATTCACCAAAGGATGCGCTTTTAATATTAAACGACTATATTTGTGTGCCGTTAATTTACCACTTTCAACTATTGATTTTTCGTCAATCACCAATGTACAATTTCTAGAACTAGAGTCCCTTCTGATTGATAGGCTCGATTATAAAATGCTGAAAAGTCGTCGTCCTGACCTTTTCCAATCAAAGAAATTATCTTTTGGACCTACATTTATAGCACTTGATACTATTTGCTTCTATCGTTGTCAATTGATTGATTATGCATGGCTAGGCTGTGCTTCCAGAATGAGTGTTTTCCAGAGCTGTAAGTTTGAAACATGCCGGTTTTTACCACATAGCAAGAACATCTGCTTAGTTACCAATATATTTGATTACATTAATTTCAACAGTGAATCTAATGTGGATGAACGATTCCATGGCCACCCTAATGGGCCTGTTTTGAAACTGGAATTAGACGTTGCAACTACTAATCGAGGTGATTTTACTGTTGGTCCTATTATGGTGAGACAGTATAAGTATATTCCTAGGTTACTAATGAGTGAAGAAGGACCATGGAGACTCCATGCCAATGTTTCCGCGGTTCAAGTTTATAAGAACAAGTTTATGAGACCAAAGGATTGGTTACATGTACAACATGCCTTGGGATTAAATGATTTTATATAAATGTTTCTTTATTATAATCTTTCAATAAGTCTATATGATTCGGACTATTTCATCCTTTTTTTTATATACAAGAATAAAGTACAATTGCTGTAATGACTACTTAATGGAAAAAATCATGATAACTTATCGGTCCCTTTCATTTTCCCTGATCCTGTATCAATCTTTGCACTTTTAGCACCAAATTGGATTGCCCTTTTTGGTTCATTTACAATCCATTCTAATCCAATAAAGTTTGCTAATTCACGTAGGGCATATTTTCTAATTATCTCACCTGAATCTGATTCGTATCTTAGCTTATAATCAATTGGGATTTCCGTAGTTGTGTACCGAATAAACGAGTGATCTAAGAAAGGGTATCGTAGTTCCTTGGACCAACAAGATATAACTTTGTCATCTCTCGATAAGTTACGTATATATAAATTAGATAAATCTAACTGTAATTCATCTCTTAATTGTTTCCTCAATCTGATCAAATCATAAGACTGGAAATCAGTTTGTGGTTTGTTTTTCCGTTTTCTTTTCAATTGATTGGAGACACCTGTGAATATCCGCTCATGTCTGGTGTATCCGCCAAATAACTCATCTGCCCCTAATCCACTCAATAACACCTTACAATCACTATTATAATCCGATCTCTTTAGTGACAGGAAAAAATTGGCATCTTCCTCTGTAGCTTCTTGGAATACAACTTTTTTACCAGTCCCACGAGAGGCAAAATAAAAAGCAATTGCAATCGATAGATCCATCTCCGTATCGTTGGGATAAATCAATTGAATCACCCTGTTTTTATGTTCTATGTATTCGTCATATGGAATATCACATTCAATTAAGTTGAAAGTAACATGTTGGTACTTACTTTGTAAACCGAACCAGCTCTTTTGAGCTAGTTTACGATCAGGTGTATTTGCTGGATCAGTATTTGTCCTCGTATTGAAGAATGAAACATTGAGCAGATCTATAATTGTACCTGGTGTTGATATCTCTGCAGCTAATGCAGCTAAGATGGTACAATCGATACCACCACTGAATAGGATACCGAACTTCGCATTAGATTTATGAACAGGGAATATTGTTTCAATTCGTGTTTTCACGCAACTGCTTAATTTGTCTTTCAGGTAAGATATAATTGAATTGGAATTGGAGGTGCTTGTTGATTGAAAATTTTCCACCTGGTATGTGTCAGGTAGCTCTGAATTATCATCGAAATGGAGTATGCTTAGTTTAGATGTTTTCGTATCGTAACTGTATATGATAGCGTTTTGACATTCCACAAAACCAACTCTCTGTGCTTCCTTGACAGGCATGCAGCTACTAACATATAAGTCCATCTTGGTGTCTCTATCATCTTGAAGACAGTAGCCTAATGATTTCTTACCTAGAACATCCTTACCGAAATATACTGTCTCTTGTAACAAATCATTGATACAATATGCAAATTCCCCTTCTAACTCACCAATGACCTTGACAAAGTCAAAGTCGTATTCGACAAGCTTATTATGAATGAATACAATGTCGTTCGAATGTTTACCGTCAAGATCGATCTCTTTGTTATATAACTCCCCATTGAATTGTATGATAACTCGATCATCCCTTATAAACGGTTGTTGGGTCAAAGGTGGACGCAACGACAACACAGACGAAAATGCCTCAAATTGGCCATTCGTTTCACTCTTGTAACTGCCATGTATGTATTTACAATAATCCGATCCTCTTGCCAACACCTTTGGAATCAAAGAGTCGAACAAGGAGACATCACTGCCTGAAAATTGGTTGTTCAGATCCGCCTGTAGAACTGCATTGATATCTGTGGTGTCTATGCAAGTTCCATCCAGCGTTGGCGTACCTGTGTAATGGAAGAGTATACCACACATAATCAGACACTGGATTGCTATCTACCCATCTTCAAACAAACAAATCCAAATCAACTGAATAAATCTCTACAACAGTTTTAAATATCAGAAAATGAATTAAGTAAATCTGCAAGAGAAGTGGAAAAAAAAACACACACAACAATTAACCGGGTGGTCTGCCACTTTCTGCACAAGGGCCATTAACACCCCCCATCCCTTATCAAATTACCAACCACAGGCGATCTAACAGACTGACAACTATTTATTTAACAAAGTAGTCAATAAATGTATTTAAGATACATTCTCTTTCATTTTCTTTACCGTTAACAAACAATCAACAGCTTTGGAACTTTATACTTCAATCACGTCATGTCCACCGGAAAGAAGTTATTATTGATGGGCCGTTCAGGCTCTGGTAAATCATCAATGAGATCCATAATATTCTCCAATTATTCAGCTTTTGATACGAGAAGATTAGGTGCGACGATTGATGTTGAACATTCTAATTTAAGATTCTTGAACAATATGACATTGAACTTGTGGGATTGTGGAGGACAGGATGTGTTCATGGAGAATTTTTTGAATACTGAATCAAGTAATGATAATTCATCTTCATCTGCTAATAATATCTTCAAGAAATGTGAAGTGTTAATTCATGTGTTTGATGTAGAGAGTAAGGAAGTGCAAAAAGATATTGAGATATTTAAAAGGGTATTGGAAAATCTTCACACATATTCTCCGAATGTGAAAGTTTTCATTTTAGTTCATAAAATGGACTTAATCCAAGTGAATAAGAGACAGGAATTATTTGGAATAATGTTCAATAAATTACAACAAATCGCTCATAGTGAATATAAATTCAAGATAAAAGGCTTTGCTACTTCCATCTGGGACGAAAGTTTATATAAAGCTTGGTCATCAATTGTTTGTTCGTTGATTCCAAATATTTCATTATATGAACAGCATTTAGCTAAATTCAATTCAATTCTAAATGCCAGAGAGATAATACTTTTTGAAAAGACTACATTTTTAGTCATCTCGTCAACGAATAAATTCTCATCAACAAATAATACGTCTTCATCAAATTTAGTGAACAATGATGGACATAATGGAAATGCGTTAATAAGTGAAGAATTGGACCCTAAACGATTTGAAAAAATCTCAAATATAATTAAAACTTATAAACAAAGTGTTAATAAGATAAGAACAAATTTCAATAACTTAATATTACATGGGAACAGCTCATCGATTTATTTGGATATATTAACATCCAATATCTATATTATGATTATTATAGATAAAAGAAAATATGATGATAGTTATCAAGTTGATGATGAAAATTTAGTGTTGGAGAACATTAAAATTGCTAGAAATCTTTTCGAAAAGATCGAAACCAAAGGCAAATAAAATAAGTGATTATGTACTATAATAGCAACAAGAAAAAAGTAATAAGAATTAAATTTAATAGAATAATAATATACACGCTCATCATAAATTGAATTTTCTCTTATCTTTATCCATATCGGGTCTATGCTCCCAATCAATTTCTTCTTTAATACCTCTTTGGATTCTTCTTAATTTCAAAGTAAACTGAGGACCTAATTCCTGTAGCCCCACTTTTTCTTCATTTCTGAACACATATCTATGCATTCTGAAAAATATAAAATCTCTCTGATTATGCAACGTAACAACTTGTCTACCTTGGAATTCAGGTCTATGTGGTAACAAACTTTGGAACAATCTCCCCACCGTTTGACCTAATCTAGTTGTGAAATTATTCAACACTAGTTCAGGTATATGACCTGTAGGTTTACCGTGTCCGGAAATTTTCGACCGTTCTTTTAAGGAATTTATTGAAAAATAAAAGGTTGGTCCCGTAGGCAAGTGTATGAAAGTTATACCATTGACGACTTTTTTATCTTCATTCACAACTATCAAATCTGTGAAATCTCTATTTGAGCAATACTCAGCCATATCCTTCATGGTGTATTCTCTCTTACGTTTCACAAAAGTGCAATTGGGAAAAACTTCCATTAATATCGATGCAAAATGATAAGCAGGTTTCTTCGCATTGGCATTAGTTGTAACTAAGATTTTTGGTTCTTTGTCACCATTAGTGAAATAGCTTGCAAAATCATCTTCACCTTCTAGTTCAACATTCACAGTTTCGTCAAAAACTCTCTTGGATTCAATAGTCTGTGGAACATTTTCAGTAAGTCTTTTGGTTCTCAATTCAGGATTCTCCCTTTCGTCTTTAGCTCTAGCGGATCTTTCCTTATGTCTTGATTTATTTTGTTCATGTTTCAAAGCAGCGAACAATTTTTGTCTTCTTTGCTTGTTTTTGATCGTTTTCAGTTTATCTGCCTCTATTGGAGCCATGTCTGTATATTTATATTATGATAATTCAAAAGTATCTAGTTTACTGTTAACTTCTTCTTCCTTTCAAGAGATCTTTAATCATTTACTAATCATATACTAATCATATACAATCTAACTGAAAAAGATCATAAAATTTTTTTATTTAAATTTATTTTCTCAGCCGCAGTAGAACACACCAGCCACACATTGAACTTACTATACACGTCACCCGCCACTTTCAAAACTGGCCCCTTTTCCTTTTAGTGACGAGATTAGCCAACCATATACAGCGTTGTAACAAAAGAATCAAATAAACTTACGATTTATTATATGTGCCGTATGTATCTATAAACAACCATGACCAGCAGGAGACAGTCAACCACTACCACACATCTTCCTGGTATCTATTCAACACTTTGAAGTTTTTGACCATATCAGTGGCGATCTCTTCGGTGACCTTTTTCTCTTGCATCAAGATCTTAATCAACGTATTTTGAACATCTCTTGCCATTCTTGAAGCATCACCACAAACGTAAAAGAATGCACCGTTAGAAAGTAAGTCATTGATCTCCGCTGCGTTCTCCAGTAATTTATGTTGAACATAAGTCTTAGAGCCATCCTTAGATTCCCTAGAAAAAGCTGTGATTAATTTGAATGATTCACCTAGCTTTTTAGAATACTCTGTCCATTCATCTTTATACAAGAAGTCTTCATTTGAGTTTCTAGACCCAAAGAATAATAATGATTTACCTAGGTTTTCAACACCATTTTCTGTTTGTTTAACTTTTTCTCTAATGAAACCTCTGAATGGTGCAACACCTGTTCCTGGACCAATCATAATAATTGGTGTCCCTGGATTGGAAGGTAATTTGAATGTAGATCTTCTGATATGGATAGGTAATTTGTATTGTTGGAATTTATTTCTTGGACCATTCAAGTCATATGTAACGGCAGGTTTAACGTCATTAATTTTATTTTGAGATAATTGAATGTTCCATAATAAATTAGTAGTCACACCAGTCACTTCATGGTCAACATTTGGAAATTTCTCAGATTCCACCACTGCTGTAACGTGAACAGTTTGTTTCTCCGTTAAAGAAGATGAAGAAATCGAATAGTAACGAGGTTGTAAATGGGCAATGGATTCAATAATGAATTCGAATGGAACTGATTTCCAAGAAATTTCACCACTTAATGTATGTAATAAATCAGCGATGTTCAGATATTGTTCAGTTACTTGTTTATGGAAAAGCTGTTTATCATCTGCTAATTTGGCTGCTTTTGACTGAATTTCCTTAGATGGTGCAAATTGAATAATTGATTTGAGGAATTGTCTTGAAACAGGACCTGAGATCTCTAAATAATGTCTCAAAATAGCTTCGTAAGTAGTTGGTGATGGGAAAGGAACATGGACGGTTTCATCTAAAGATTGCAAGTCAATCACTGTATCTTTCTTCTCGTATAGACCCAAAACTTTTAATATCTTCTCAACATTTTCATTACTGTTTGATGGCCAAAGAGCGATATGATCACCTGTCGAATATTTCAAATTTGAACCAGATAAATCAAACTCAGCATGAATACAATGTCTTGTCTTTGAATTGAATAGTTCCTTTGTGAAGGTGACCGGTGCTAAATATGGATGAGTATGATCAAATGGACCTAATGATAAACGCTTCAATGACTCTTCTGTTTCTGGATTGACATATGCAGCGGTTGGTTCACCTAATGAAACTTGTTTAGAAGTGATTGATAATCCATTGTTTTCAACCAACTTTAGAGCTGCTTGATATTCGATTTCATGTTCTTCTAAACTTAATTCAGTTTTTAAGATATCGAAAAGACCATCTTTCCAAGCTAAATAATCTTCATCCATTGTAGCTCTACCATCATCACCTAATCCTAATTCTCCAATTAGTTTGGCATTTTTTTCAAGTAATGCGGTTACTGTCTTTTGTCCCATAGCGTTATAAAACTCATAAGTTGAATTACCTAACCCAAAACAAGAGAATCTGACACTTGATAAATCTTCAGCTTCATTTTCCAAATAATCGAAAAATTCAACAGAATTGTCCGTTGGTTCTCCTTCACCATAAGTTGCAACAATAAATGTGATTAATTTGAAATCTTCAACAGAATTAAAGATCTCATTCAAATTCTCATAATCAAAATCAGCTAAATCACAACACATTGTAGGGATAGAAAATTTAGCCTGAAATTCTTTGGTATATTTATGAGCATAATCTTCAGCTGTACCGGTTTGAGAAGCATAAAATACGATAGCCTTCTTGTTATTCTTATTTAAAACTTCTATCAAATCCCTCGAAGATCCGGAACCCCCTGAATATGAATCCGATGAAGTTGCCCATAGCTTACCCTTGGTAAAGAATGCAATCAATGCTAGAACAATAGATATGATCACAGTTAAATCTAATGTATCAACAGTCATTTCGTGTAACCCAATAGTAGTAGTAACAATAGTATATATATATAAGCAACAAAGTTAGTTGTTATACTTGTTCTTATTATTTATTCAAATGATAATGGACCTTGTTGGATCTGCTGCTGGTACTAGTGAACAGTTTATAATCTGCAAAATATCGACTAGCGTGTAACAAGTATACTAATTGAAGTAGCAAAAAAAAAAAAAATTATAAAAATCAACTAAAAGCTGAGCTGAAATACGAAGTAAACGAGGAAAATGGTATGGAATTATCGTACTTGCTGAAAACCCATCAGTCTTGCTTTAAAGATAAGTTACACTTGTTCTATGTACTTCACAAGATCATTAGCTGTCAACTGGCAAACATTCACTGACACCAATATTCGGAACTTGAATCTCAGATCCACCACTATTCAGCGTTTTACTTCCCAAAGTGGTCAGATTTATCACCGCCCGCGTTGAAGGAAATTACGTAATTTCAATTTACGTCCGATAAAATCAAAAAGGGGATGGGATGGAATCATTAAGTGGTTCGATGTTTGTTTTTTAACGTGTGTATACGCTTGAGTTGAAATGTACTTCAGACTAATAAAATGGGAGCATGCTCTTGAGTTATATGGATAATGGTAGAAACCAGGAAATGGAGGATCTAAAAGACACATCGTAGTCTGGAACAATTGAACATGATAAAAGTAAATAGTCAATCAAAAGCGGTATCAGTGAACGTACAACATAAATAATAATAATAAATAATCAATATTAGATATACTAAACAACACAAAACAAAACAGAACATAAAACGAAAGATAGTCAATGAAAAAAAAATGAAAACACAAACACAAAATCATGTGAAGATTATTATAAATATTCAACCTAAAAATTAAACTAGACAGAACTTGCATTCCAATCATTCAACATCATTTGAAAAAAAAAAAAAAAACAATGAAACCAACAAATCCAACAAAAAAATGAAAAGAACACCCAACTAATGATAATTTACAATTAAAATAAATATGATATGATAGAAAAAAAAGGATGATAATTTCAAGCGTCAAAGTTAGCGTAAACACTAGCACTTAAATCATCTAATTCTTGTAAATTATTTAAGGTGTACAGAATATCATTATCTAATGAGTTATTCGTTAGTTGGTTTGATTGTTTTGTAATTAATGCTAATAAGGAAGCTAATTTGACTCTAGGTAATTCTTGCTGTTCAAGATCTATTATCTGTTCCTCTTTTGGTGCTGGTGCTGGAGCTGGCACTTCGTCGTCACCTTCAGCGGTGGTTTGTTGTGGCTGCTGCTGCTGTTGTTGCTGTTGCTGTTGTTGCTGTTGTTTATTGATCATTCCAAGCACTATATTATCCAACACTTTGGATATACCAACAGTGACCAACAGACTAATTATAGAGCCAACTTGTTCATTATTCAAATACTCTTTCAATTCATCCAATAACTTGACTAAATTCTCCGAGTTAGTTAAATTATTATTGAAGCTAGATAAAAATTCCAAATCATTTGTTTGTTGTAAAAGGAAAAATTCCAAATTTTGAGGAGGTAATAAAGAAGATATAACAGTTGATGATGAAGTTGATGATAAATTAGATTGCTGTTGGGATGCAGTTGTTAATGATGATGGTGGATGTATTGATGATAAACTGAAACTAGATTGAGCTAATGAAGATTGTTGGTTATCCAATTCGTGAGTTTGATTGATTTCTGAATCAATAGATTGTTGAGCTCTACTAATTAAAGCAGCAAAATCATCAACTGTTAATTCTTGTCTTGGATTAATTTCTTCGAAAACATCTTCCACAGCAATCTCGATTTTATTCTTGATTTCAATCCAACCTTTATTTAATAACCACCAACTGAATGATAAGAATGCTTGCTCAGCCAGATTTTCATCATTATTGGTAGAGTTCCCACTACTTGAATCATCTTCTTCATCTATAAGGTTATAATTTGAATCTAATGATATACCTGATTCATTTTCTAATTTAATACCTTTAGTTTTCGATGCTAATTTAATTGCTGTTTCCAAATAAGATTTTCTAGACAAGATATTCAATTGAAGATGTAAAAAGACTATAAGTAAAGATTCACAGTATAATAAGGTCAAAAATCTTGTTAATGATTCATTTTTCAAATCATTCCATAATTGAGTCTTAGATTTAACAAGTTGAGTTTCTTGCCTTTGTTGTTGTGATGCATCTTTTTCACTTTGGGAATGAGTTGAGAAATCATCACTTAAAACAGTTGATAATGCTGGATCATCCAAAGCAACACCTGCAGGTAAAGAACCTGACTTACTTCTTTGTCTTTCTTGTCTTTTATTTTGTAACTGTTTTGTGATATCTTCAACATTTAATACTTCATATATCGGATCAGTCAAAACAGGTAATAAAGAAAGAAAAGTCATATAACAGTCATTTTGAGTTTGTTTGAATCTTCTTTTGATTTGTTCCTTTGCGAAATTTTCTTCTTTTAATTTCTCTTGAAATTGTGTAATCTTAGAGCTAACATATGAACTAACAACATATGAGACAGCTATAACACTTGAAGAGAAAATAATCTTCTTTTTATGTCTCTTGAATATATCTTTTGCGTATTGAAACATGATGATGTATGTGGTATATCTCGAAAGGGGGTATATATGATATTAGACGGACGGATCAAAAAGGTTGATAACGACTAATGTGAGGATTTGTTTATGAATGGATATTTGAATACTAAGACTAAATGGAGGAAGGGGTATATATGTGGTAGGATACTTTGTGAGTGGGTTATTGTGTATTGTATCCAAAGTCTTGTGAATGTTAATCACTATTTTGCTGCAATTAGAAGAGTATCTTGTGAGTGTTTTGATTTGCCTGTTGTTTGCTATCTGACACTAAACAATAGTTTAACCTTATGAGAAAGTTCGATACGTAGATTATACGTGTGTTGAATGTAATGATAACTTTAAGATCAACCTAATTGAAGAAGGTATATACAAACAAATATCTGTTTTTGTTTTACTATCACTTCAACAATTGTTATTATCAAAATTAACCTCAATCAATATTTGATATCAACTTTATCAACATCACCACAACCTCCACAACAATCCATATATTGCAACAATAAGCAACCGCCTCTTGCCTTGCACAGGGAGGAGCCCTTCAATTCTTTCTCTCGTTCTCTTGCTCGCTCGCTCGCTCGCTACGTCCAGTTCATTTAAATTGTGATTAACTAAACATCATCACTAGGGCCTAGGCTACGGCTTTCTACATCGGGAAATTTTTTTGAAACGTGGCTTATCTCACGTGTTATGTAAGTTGGCTTCTATCTCCTCTTTGTTTGATTCTTAATTAAACCTTTAACATTGTTTAACCCTGATTCAATCTTTTCATTTAATTGATTCATTCATTACTTGAGTCTTGATCTCAAAATATATATAATATATATTATACATACAAAATATACATAATTCCTAAGAATAGTCAGTTAACTACTCAACTACTAACTAATTTGTCTTTTTTCTGTCTGTTATGGGGCTCTTATGAACACCTTTACTCTTGCTCTTGTTCTTGCTCTTAATCTTACTCTTAGCGCCAATTCCTTTCTCTTTATGTTTTTGCTCCTTAGATGAATTACTGATTTTCTTAATATCTTCATCACTTATACCAGTTGCTTTTAATTTATTTTTTGGAACATTCTCATTGACCTTTTTATTAATAATCGCCACTTCTCTCTCCGTTTTTTGAGACTTGTCATCACTGGTATTATTGAATTTGGTGTGTTTACCTTCAAAATGAACTCTAGACACGGACGGTTGACCTAACTGTGCTTTAATGAACCTTTGAGCAGTATCAGTATTCACTTTCTTCGTCTCTTCTTCTTCTTCGGTTTTATTAATTGCATTCTTGGTTCTATTGATGTATGATTTCACTCTTTGTAACTCTTGCATTATTGGATGATCATTCTTGTTGTTTAATCCACTCGATTTCAAATACACAAAATATAAAGAGGAGAGAACATAAGCATATGTGTTGTATAATTTCACTTGTTCTATTGGATCAGGGTTGGAACTTTGACTAGTTAAATTATGTATCATTTCATTTAAATCCGTAGATAATAAATTTTCCTCTAACTTTGGTTCAAACTCCTTCAATGAAGAATCCAATGCTAATAGTAAAGTTCTCACCGTTTCGAGATCTTCCATTGTGTATTATCTCCTATATATATATATATATGTATGATTTTGAGCTCAAAATAACTGAAATATTATAAATGAATCAAGTGCCATAGTGTTCAATATTAAGTCCTTTCAACCTTTACTTAAAAATAATTCGGTAGGGGGAAAATTTTATCAAAATGATTTGTTACATAATCCATTATATAATATGTGTGTAATCCACACAAGCTACACAATGTAAACATCTCTGCACAGTTAAAAGGGTTTATATCCGTAAGCACATTATTCGGTTCTTTAAAGGTTTCTTTTATTGGGTTTGAAGTTTGAACTCTAAGTGGTCAAATCTGTTCTTTGTACTCTTGAGTTGTTGGAACTGTCACTATTTAAAATGCTACCAAGGTGAAATTGGTTGATCATCCATCTTTCAAATGAATAGTTAGATTACCAAAGGAGAGATATGTGTCAGTTTTATCAGGGAACTGTAAACTCGACGACTTGTAAACTTTAATTTTCAGACTTTGTAAGATTGTGCCGAAATTACCACTGCTCGCTACTTATGGATACACTACTCTCACATCATCTACAACCGATATATATTATATAATATATATAATATATATATTCGATCATATGATATACTGACTGGTGACAAACAAAACAGTACTTTTTTTAGTTCCGTCCGTTACTAGTTGTAGGGGTCAATGATAAATACTGAAAGAACTGTATTATAATAAATACACTTGAAGCACAACATATTATGAAAAGCATCCCACCCGAGATCACAAGCCCCGCGTCGCGTGTCTCAATCCGAAAAAGAAAATAGCCCCCTAATGTTCTTAACCAATCCCAATTACTCTTACAATCAGTTTGAACTTCAATTGCACATGGTATAGGTTAACCCATCCTCAACAATTAATTTGACAGGTTTGAATCAACTAAATCATCTAGTGAGTTATAAATATACAAAACAAAATTAAAGTAATTTCGGGAGCCACGTGATCGAGCATGATCAAAAATTTGGGCGGTTAAAACTTTACAGTATTACGGAACACTAGTTGAATGGTTTCAAAAAGTTATAAATAAAATTTGAATCATGTTAACTTGGGCTCCTATTCTGATTGATCCAATTGAATCCGTCCCGGATGTTGGAATCCCTTGTAAATAAATAGAGAGAGAACATTTAATAAATGAATGGAGATTCCGGAGTAACTGCAAGGAGTTGAAAATGAAAATAAATTTCAAATTTCACCCACGCTCGCTCGCTGTTTAAATTTAGTTTCCTATTTTGGAATTCGAATTTGTTCCTTGAAATTGCATCAGTGAATTTGAGCCCGTATGATAGTCTACTTGTTTTTATTTATACTTATCAACTGAACCCACTCAATTGAATGGGTTTGTCGATCTAGATTTAGTTTTATTAGTAGTCAGAGCTGAATCAATTGAGTAAACTAATGATATGTATATATATTAATGAAACCTTGTTTATAATTCTCCGAGTTGTTGTGCTCAATCATGTGCTTAAACAAACAACCCGGCAATTAAAAAAAAACTGTAGAATGGATAAAAAAGATCCAACCACGTTTGATGATTGCCAAAAAGTAAAATATTATAAAAATAATCAAAGTAAAAATACTGGAAAAAAAGTTTAATAGCCAATCAACATAGTGAGAACTACACGGAATAACTTGGATTTCTGTGATCCCGGAAGATGAATTCGAATTGACTCGAGTCGAACTGAAAAGTTCTATAAGCTAGTTGATTGATTAATTGATCTTGAACATCAACATAGGGCTGAGCCATGAAGTTGGGGATATGATTCAGCATGACATATGTGAATTGTAATAAAAATTCTCAAACAAATTGTACATTGTACATTGTTTTTCAAATACTCAAACAAAGGTCCGTGTAGTTTAACCAGATGCGTAGCTAAGTTTACTACTACTACTACTGAAGAGAGGAAAAGCCACAATTCCAACGGCTTTGAAAAAGAGCATCACAAACTCCAGAAAGCGAGGGATGCCCAATGCAGCAATTCCAAATGGAGCTTTCTTTGATTTATGCGATATCACAGGATCTATTCCAAATTGAAGTTCACATTTTGTGGGTTTTGTTCCTCTATTTTTAACAATTGCTTCTCTTTAATAGTATCTTTTAGGCTATAATTTCCTGATGTTTGTAAAAATTCTTTGTTTCTTTGTCTGTGTTTGAAAATCTATATTGACAACTAGTAGAATTTAATACAACCATGTAGATTTATCTTGCATTCAATCTTTTTATTCAATTCCTATAAATAGGTGACCAATTGTCTTCCCCTTCTTTAGCTTTTGTTGAAGGGTTCACATCATAATATATATATTCTTCTTGTTTTTAAGATCAAGATCAAGATCAAAACAATATTAATTACTGTTTTAAATCAACTTCAAATCTATTATTAAACTCAATTAATTCAAACAATGTCTCAAGGTACTTTATACTTAAATATAGCTTCTCCAAGATCATCTTTATTCAAAGACTTGGTTGAATACTTGCACTTGGATATCAAGATCTCTGACCAAAAGGACCCAAATTTCGCTAAGAACTTCCCATTGAAGTTGGTTCCAACTTTCACTGGTCCAGATGAATATCACTTATCCGAAGCTGTTGCTCTATTGATTTACTTCATCTCTTTGGCTCCTAATGGACATAACTTCTACGGAAAGAACGTTTACGAACAAGGTCAAGTCTGGAGATGGACTTCCTTCGTCAATGCCGAACTTATCTCAACTTTAGTTGAATTCATTTACCCATTGGTTGGTAACTTACCATACGATTCTGCTCGTGTTGAAAACGGTAGAGCTAAATTAGAAGAGTACGCTAACTTGTTAGAAGGTCAATTGAAGAAAACTAAGTACTTAGCTACTGATGATGCACCAACTATTGCTGATTTGTTTGCTGTTCAATCAGTCAGATGGGGTTTCCAATCTGCTTGGGATAAACAATGGATCAAAAAGCATCCTGTCCTATACTCTTGGTTCAGAAATGTTGTTGACAACGATCCAGTTGTTTCAAGATCATTGAAAGGTTTCGAACCATTAGATGTTGCTTTACCAAACGTTGCTCCAAAATAAATCTTCTCTCAAATAGATTGAGTTGTTTGACTGGCGTGATTACTGGAAGGGGCTAGTACTTTACAAAGTTTTTCCACTTTATCAAACTTTCTCATATTTTTATGTTAGTCATTATTTTGTGTGTTTCATTTAACTGATATTCCCCATTTTTTTATATATATGTTACATATTTAATTAAAGTGATATCTATCAATTTCTAAGTAATGCGTGTGGCCCCGAATAAAATAAGACTATATTGAGCTCCGTATAATTTGAGAGTGTATATATGAACCTGGAGGCTGCATTTACAAGCGTTCATATCGATTTTATGGTGGTCACGTTTCACCATGAACTATTCCTATCTTGGGAAATTGATTCATCCCTTTCTTTTCCTCTGAAAGTATACTTGATATTTGAATATACATTTCAAGGTTAACAAAGCGACTCGTTTACTTAAATCTTCCAAACTTTAGAAGCCAGTAATAAAGTACCAAGTATAATTGAAAATGTTCCAAATGTGGAGAGCGGCGACTCTGTAACTTCATTGGATCCGATTTTAATTTTGTTGATATTACCATTCACAATATTTGATTTATTGTTGAGTGATAGTGTCTTATCATTTGGCAATAAGTTTTCAGCTTTAGGTCTTATTTTAGTTTCAGAAGATGTTATGATATTACCTTTATTATCATGATTCGATAAGTACAATAGATCATCTTCAACGTTGTCAATAACAGTTTGCTGCACATTACCAAAAAAATCAGTAATTAAAACTTTTGACAAATCCCTTTGAAAAAGATCTGATCTAACACCTGTATTTGAATGAATATTTTCAAATGTATAGGAATCAACTAAATCTTGTAATGTTAGTTCTGAATTCTTCTCAACTTTTTCTAAGAATTCCAAACTATAATACGTAAACCGGTCGATAACTGCAACACCAATTTCGGTATCCGAATGATGAGAGTATGAACTTTCATGTAACTCGGAGGAACCCACAGCTAAGATGTTAGGCGAGTAAAATTTAGAATACATTGTATTTGCTTGACATGTATCAATCATAAAGAAAATCTCATTGTATCTTTTCTTTTCGTGCATTTGTTCAAATGCATCTGCAATGTCGTATGAAGAAATTTCTTCAGAGTCTTGGAATTTCAAAAACTCGTCACCTCCATGACCAGTCATATATATGAAAATATTTGAATTTTCGTCAGTAAGTAATCTTTTAGAACGAGGTTGCTCTTCTGACCATCTATCAGTCAATAATCTGATAAAATTCTCCACCGTCACCTCGTAACCTCTATAATCAACTTCTATATTATCACCATACAACTCTAATTGTCTATCGGCATTATTGAAAACAAAACCAGGAAAGGCGTTTCTTGGATTGCAAGCTATATCATCAGATAGCATAAGAATAATCTGAGAGTCGGGTATACCTAGTCTTTTAACCGTTCTGTACATACTCAAGACATTAGCCATGTGTCGGTAATTAAACCAAAATCTCGAAGTTGAGACTAAGACTGCCCAGTTATTGGTGTGTTCATGTGTGGTCTCATTACTGCTATCATTGGTTGATGGTGAGGAAGCAGCTTTTATCGGTGCGCTTACCAATAACAAGAGACAAAACACCTGAAATAGGTGTACTATATTGAGATGCATCAGTTGTGGATATTAACGTTAGTGGTGACAGGTATTTGGATTCATACATGGACCAAGAGGAAGAAAGAAGTGTGAAGCAACACAACTTAACTGATGACAAATAAGTGCTGATGTCAAAATCTCGTTAAATGGTAAATAAATATATCTCGATCGATCATATATTTTGAGAGACCGCGTCTTTACATAGTAATTTTTCGAGGGGTCGATTTTCTTTTTCCATGCATGCAATTTTGAATAATAAGATCAAAAGAAGATTAAATAAATAAACACATGTATTTAGCCCTACCCTTGTTTCATCAACAGAGCTGTAGCCTGAGAATGTCTGAGTGAGATTAATTAGGCATCACATATTTCCCTTCAAACATATACCGAAAGTCAGTGCATCTGTTTAGCGAGAATTCACAGAATAGACTCCTAATGAATCTCCTCATCTCGGGACAACTTCCATTTAAAAATGCTTTTATTGTGCAAAGACTGTCTTCAATAATAATAAGGAAATGTTCACATGTTCAATCATATCACCTTCATACAGCTGCTTCGACAACCTCGAACATAGTGGATGTGATACCGACTAGTTTCCCTACCACCGCAGACGCAATATCATTAAGACCATACCAGCGTGATTGTATAGATAATTGTCTGGAATCGTTACATGAATCCAGAAGGATAGCTGTTAGTTTAGCTACTGGTGGTGGGAAGACGGTAATTTTCACTCACTTAATTGATGAGCTGCCGCGAAATCGTGTAACTAAAGGACACAAGACATTGATTCTTGTTCATAGAAAAGAACTTGCTGACCAAGCAGCAAAGGCAATCGGAACAATTTTGCCTAATAGTATAGTTGAAATGGATATGGCTAAGTTCAAGCCAACACATTCTAAAGATGTTGATATAGTGATAGGTTCAGTGCCTACCTTATCGAAAACTCCAGCGAGGTTAGAAAAATACGATCCCAAAGATTACAAAGCTATTATTATCGATGAATGCCATCATGGTGTTTCAAGTTCTTATCTGAAAGTATTAGAACATTTTGGGTGTGATACACCTGATTCTGATATAGCTGTTATTGGATTCAGTGCCACTTTACAAAGGCACGATAAAATACCACTGGGTAAGGTTTTTGATAGAGTTGTATTTGACAAAGGACTAAAAGACCTAATCACTGACGGTTATTTATCTGATTTCAGTTGGGCTAAAGTCACCGCTTCTTTCAAGCTCAACGAGGTGGCCGTTGGGTCTAATGGTGACTATCGACTAGACGCATTAGCTGAACATGTCAATACCGAACAGAGTAACGAGCTGGTCTTGAAGACATATATTCATTTCAAGAAAGAGAAAAATTTCAACTCAACTTTATTTTTTTGTGTTAATATAAGTCACATGGAACAATTATCAAACTTATTCAGAATAAATGGAATCAACGCCCAGTATGTCACTGGCGCTACAACAAAGCTAGATAGGGAGAAACTAGTTGGTGACTTTTCTGCAGGGAATATACCAGTCTTAATGAACTGTGGTGTTTTCACAGAAGGCACTGATATACCAGTGATCGACTCAATTTTTATGGTTAGGCCAACAAGATCAAAATCATTGTTAGTTCAAATGCTAGGCAGAGGACTTCGATTACATAACGAGAAAGAGAAATGCACTATCGTTGATTTTGTTGATGCTTCAATGACTGGCATTCATTTAAATCCTACATTAGCAGGTAGAAACGAGAGTTTACCAGGGATTTTTCCTCCTGATCAAACTGGTAGAAAACGTGCAGCCAAAGATTTAGATGGTGAAGTTGATTACGTTGAAATATCTAACTTTGAAGGCTACGACGACTTGATGAACCGCACGAAGAATATTAAAGACATTCAAGCAGAAAATTTAATGGCTGCCTTTAAAAAACATCCGTATCCTTGGTTGCAACTTCGTAGAGATTGTTGGGGACTAAGAATTTCTTCTATTTGTTATTACCAGATTCAGCAGGACTTCAAGAAAAACGAACATGTTCTTGCTTTGGTTACAGTGATTACAAGAGGTCCTATTAAATATCCTTCTACAAGTGTGATTTATAAGGATAATGACCTACATAATGTTCTTGAGGCATTTGAGCAGCATTTGAACTCAAGCAAGGAAGTAAAAGAACTCTATAATAAGGGACATTATACTGGAGAAATCACACACAAGCAATTTGGTTTCTTGAAAAAGGTGTTTTTAAGAACTGCAGAATCGAGTAGTAAATTAAATATTGATAAATTTGAAACTCAACTAGAAGAACATCTTAATGGCTTATCCAAAGCAATGGCAGCGAGGTTAATTTTTGGATATACTGTTTCAGGGGGTAAATCCCTTCGCATATACATTTCTGGAACGATATTGCGCAAGAAAGAAACACGTCAAGATTTACTGTTGCATTGAGCTCTGTTTTATTTTATAGAAAAAAAAAAGTAATAACGACGATGATCTATATTTCCGATTTTCTAGTTAATATGAATATTATATTGATTGAAATTCAAGCTCTCCAATATTGAGCTAAAGTATGTAATCTATCTATAACCACTGGCAAGAATGCGTTTACACTATCGTTGATCAAATTATGGAAATGTAGCACTGCTTCTTCGTCATCCAATTCAAGCATGAACTTCTCTTCAATCTTCCAGATCAACTCGAGTTTCTCTGTCTCATTTGATACTCCATTCAAATTGGATGTTTTCAAAACTGGTATCGACGAATCAATCATCAATTGAAACAGATTCAAAATCAATGAAGAATTCTTACGCAATGTAATATAAGTAATAAAGCAGTAATTACAGAAATCTTTGAAATTTTCGTCATTCAACCCACCCATGCCTTCGATAATTTGTATAGGCAACTTCATCAAAGGTGGGAACGGTTTTGGATCTTGTCCCAATATATACCCGAAATCGGCATGGAAGAAGTAACCATCTTTGGATAATAGTAAATTCTCCAAATGTCTATCACCAACACCTAAAAGGTAAGTCACAACACAGTATCCTGCGCATGAGCGGACATAATTATTCATAACATCAGGTTTTACCCCATGAGGAGCGTTTGGATCTGGGTTGTGTGTTTGTAGGTAGGTCAAGATTGAATTTGTCTTTTGAAGAATTGAAGATAAGGAAGAGTTTGGAATAAATTGAATCAATCCTTCTACCGATCCTAATGCCATGATTTTATATGGCTTCAATCTAAGATCTAAATTTTCATTTTGTAGGATTTTCTCCATCAATGTAATGATTTGAACGACAAATTGATCTTGTCTCAAATCATCACCAATCTTGTACATTATTGGATATTTGGAACCATCAGTTGCTTTGAATGTGATTTTCAATGGATTCAAACTACTTTTGAAAACACTAGATTCCTCTGGAATGGTACCACAAACTTGAATTTTAGGATCTAGTGGCATTATTATTGGTGGAAACTCAAGCAAAGATTCATTTTCAGAAAATACTGGAAATCCTGATAGTGAAGTTGAAGTTGAAGAATTACTAGATGGGGTTAGTAACTTTCTAGCTGCTTTCAATTTGAATGATGCTGAAGATGATGTATTTGATACGGATTTCTTATGCTTTTCAACTAATAAGTTCTTTAAAATCTCAATCTTTTTAGGGGTTGGTTCTTTTTTATAATCTTTCTTTATAGTTAAAGAAATATTATGAAGTTTTAAAATCAATTCAACTTGGCTTCTTAAACTACCTATTTTCTCAACATTATTTTCACTTGTTGCCAAACCTGCAATGAAATGAATTAGAGTTTTTTGAAAAATGTGTCTTGAATTCTTCATACTTCTACGATATCTTTGCTCCTGCTGTTGTAATGTCTGTTGGTCTTGAGGGAAATCAGTTTGCTCAATCGCAGTAAAAGGAACAATACCTTCATAAGAAGTACTTGATTTACTTTTAGCTCTTTCGTCATCAACTTCTACTTTCAAATGCCAATAGAAATAATTCGTCATTTCTAAATTATTCACAGATCTTTGAATAATGAAATTAGCCAATGGAGAATTCAATTTCGGCAACTTAGACAACAATTTTTTTTGATTTGTTAAGTTTAATAGATTAGGATTATTCAAAAACTTGTATATCGGATCATCATCTTCAGCACTATCGATTACTTGGAAATCACTAGAGTTCGTAGTATAGGTAGAATCATCAAAATCAAATGTATCAGACTCATCGTCATTCAAGTCTTCATTATTATCGTCATCGATATCAGTATGCGGACTGGCATAGTTGGCTTCGTTTTTAATGCATTGAACAAGTTGGACCATATACATATTTAGATCATCATCAGATGCCAATTTAAGTCTCTCTATGGCCATATTGCGGACAATATGATTAGTATAATTAGGTCCAAGTAATTCAAGACAATCCACAATTTCTAATTCTTGAATAAATAAATTAGAGCCTCCTCTAATATTTGTTTTCGTACTATTGTTATTATTAGTTGAACCTAAATCGTTTATAATTGTTAAAAATTCATTCACTTCAAAATCATCTTCCCAATCAATACACTTGATGAAATTTATAATAAAATTATTGAATTGCAGATTATTTTTATTCAAAATTAAAGTGTTTAACAAGAAAAATCTAAATTTCCATATCATATTCTTTTCCTTTTGACTTAACTTTTCAAAGAATTGTCTCTTCATGATCTTATTCAATTCTGTTCTTACCTTCAAAGTAGGTTTAATGTCCTTGTCTATAGATGATGATTGATGAGTTCTCTCCAATCTTCTAAATTTGAATTCTATTGGATCCTCACTGATTTCAGATCTATATTGATCGGGATCAAATATTGAAGGTTTATTTGTCTTCTTTAAGTCCTTCAAATTACTGGATAAGATATCATTAAACATCAATTGATCTTTATTATTCACATTAGATGCTACTGCATTCAATGCATGTGATTCAGAAGTGGTTATATTCAACGTTGCATATTTCACATCGGAAAACACTATTGGGATTTCAAATTGAACTAATTCTAGGTTAACATAAACGTTTCCTGTTGTTTTGGATATTATCATTTCTTTTCTTTGTTTCATGATCTCTTTAAGATTGATCTGTTCAATTTTTCTATATGTTAGTCGTTCGAGCCAATCTATTGAATTCAAATCACCACTTTCCTTCTTTTTCAATTTTGCTTCTAATGTTTGCATCTTGTTATGAATTTCAGCACCAGGTAATACAACATCCTGGCTGTATTTTGGATTTAATTTGATTTTCAACTTTTGATAACCTTTATTTAAAGTACAATCTTCTTCACTATTAAAAAGGTAAAGTTGAGATACTCCAATATTTAAAATAGAACCAGTCTTCAAATGGTAAGTGACAAACTTTAACACCAATTTTGCATCCAATGGTAACTGGCAGTAATCAATGGGCAAGCTTATCCATTCACTCTTATTGCTATCATTTTTATCGGTGGAAATAGTTGCACCATCATTATTAGAATATTTCATACTGGTTATTATGGGGACTGTAAGTTGTTTACCTGAGCTTTCGATATGAATCAAAAGAAATGCTTCACAAACGGGCTGTTCATTTAATTTTGTGAGAATGATACTCGATTTGGCATTCCTTGGGAAATCCAATTCTTTTGTGAATAATGATAACCTTTGGGTAAACCCACTGAGATTCAAAAGCTTGAATCTAAATGGAATCTTTAAGTCTTTAGAGAGACAAAAACTCGTTGAGTTTTGACTTTTCGAGTCGTAATTCATCTCAATGACTTTCTCTTGTAACAACCCAGTAACTTAATTATTGTCTCTCAACTTGTCTTGAATTGCTTTAAATAGTTTGATCCAAAGTTTGAAGTTGTTTCTTTACATTGTTTTAAAGGTTAATCAACCAAATAATTGTATATTGATATAAATGAATACATATGACTGTATAATGTGGTGTAAGGTTGTATCGTACTACTTAGTAGAATTTAGTGGTTTTGTTTTGTTACCCCGGAATCCCAAATATATGGGGATGGTATAATTTTAATAGCATGGAGTATTACGAATAGTTAGTTGAGCAACGATAATCAGCTCATAAATTTCAAGTAGATAGACTTGATTTTGGTTTTAAATTCTACTGATTAACAAAAAAAAAGCACCTATGACTAAACAAAAAAAATCCCAAAAACTATAGGGGAATGGATGGAATGAAACAATTAAGGGAGGATTTTTCCCTTATTCATAAAACACACTAGAGTTTAAAACATTCATACAATATTGCTCAATGGTTATTTTTCAATATATTTATTATGTAACTTATTTGTTCTAGACAAGATATAATCAAATAAAAAGATTAACTGAAAGAACTGGAAAGAATATCTATATATTTAATAATACTGGTAAGTATATTATGGTGGTTCGGTTCACTTGACACAACTTTAATAATTGTACTGTTTTTCAAGATTAGTGTTATGGTGTTATGATTACTAATATTATGTTAAACGATGGTGTATGAGACTTATGGTTCGAAATTCATTGATGGCTGATGATGATCGATAAGCTTTGAATTAGGGTTCTTTAGCCGTTTGTTAGTATTCTGCAAAGTTCAAACAGTTCTAAAGCGGTGTAATATATGTATATATGTGTTAAGAAAAGGGCATCCTTATACTGCGCATAATAATAATAATATATAACAGATCTGTGTTACGGTGGTCCATTGATTAAGAATATGAATATGAATATGATGACATCACAATTTGCTTGGTGAAAGTTGAGCTTGTCATATGAAGAGAAAGCAAATTACAAAAACACAAACAAAGTCTAATTCTATCTCAAAGGCTACTTACCTATCTGTATGAGTATGTAAAAACTTACTCTATAGGCTACATACATAGATTGATGTGAAAACCAAAAGCGACTGGCAACTATAATATAACGGTAATGGTATATACTATATATATGATTACCCCCTACAAATACACTTGCATTCCTTGAAACCTTAGCGTTTTTGGTTGCCTGTTGAAACTTTCCATTTTACACTGACTGTCAAATGATATTCAAATCAGTCATGACTACACTCATGACCATCGATCATCAAATAAATAATTCGAGAAAATGATTCGGAAAACTTTATAATGCCAAGTATATTCATTACATTATATTATATAGAGTGATGGAGTTATGCCTTGCTATATATTTGTTGCTTATTATTAAACATATGGGATCCAATTTTTGAACAATTTAACAACAACCGAATTTTTTCACACATTAATGTACCGATGTCTTAAAAAATGGCTGCCTACCTTCCTGCCTGCCTGATTGATTGATTGATTGGCAAAATGGTTCACCAAGATAAGTGAAGCCGCATAATAATAAATGGCCCACTCCTATCCTAAAAAAGCCTTTTTAAACTTTACTTTTTAAATTTACGTGCACTCACACTGCAGAGTCTCGACAGATAAAAAAAAAACCGGCCCGCCCTGGTACTACCGGGGCCCGCGTTGAAAACTTGAACGGCCCTGTGAAAAAAAAAAAAAAAAAAACTTTTATTTAGCTCAAATTACATAATCTGCAGATTTTTTATAGTTTAACAAATCTATTGTTATGCAAAAAAGCTTTTATTGTATTAAACTATCTTATTGTCTTATCAGCAGCTGATAAGACTTTTAAGACCCAGTAAGATTTCAGCTTGCCTTGCCGCGCTTTGTTCCTTCACACTAAATTACACCCTGTACTGTGCGGAAAGAAGCCACGAGAACAATAACATTAATTTATAAATCCATATCATATACATACATACTATCGATATCAGTTGCCCGATATGGACCACAATATATTGTTGAAGCATGTATATTTTAGATTGAATTGTGTGTGTGTGGTTGTCTTTTTTTTTTTTTTTTTTGGCTACAAAATAAGCTATATTCTTTAAATTTACCAATTACAGTGCTAATCCATCCAATGAGAGCGGCCCGTTGAATCATTCATCTTGGTATGTATGTATGTACACTATGTATAGATTGTTTTCAAAATTGTCTTGTCATGTCATGTCATTGCCTTGTCTTGTCTTGTGTTGTCTTGTCTTGTCCAAGGACCCTCGCCGATGAGTTTAATTAGTTAATTTTCAATCAATCAATTCATTCCATCCCATTCCATTCTTTCATCAAGATGACTAAATTATATGAAACCACTTTAAGTTTGTCTCATGCATGCATGCATGCAACGCAATCTTTAACGCAAAGAGGGCCGACGGGTTGGTGATTTTTAATTTGTGTTTTTTTTTTTTTTCGTATGATCATCATCGTTCTATTGTTATTGTTTTCCCTTTCAAATAAAAAGTTTATAGATTTTTTTAAAAATCCATAAATATCTCTGATATCCCTCTCTGTTTATCTTTTTTCTTGTACAACTTCGTATAGGAAACACTTCTCTTTAATTTCTTTCCTTTTCCTTTTCTTTTTCTTTTTCTTTTTCTTTGTTTCGGTAACAACAACAACAACAACAACAACAAAAGACAATTGATTCTAAATTTGATTTCACTTTGATATTTTCCTCAATAATTATTAAAAAAATGTCTTCATTAGATACTGATTTCACTGCTCAATATGATAAAGCAGATTTAGTCTGGGTTGGAGTCTCTGGTGTTCTAGTCTGGATCATGATTCCAGGTGTTGGTTTACTTTATTCAGGTCTTTGTAGAAAGAAACATGCTCTTTCCTTATTATGGGCTTCATTAATGGCTGTTTGTTTAGTTTCTTTCCAATGGTTCTTTTGGGGTTATTCTTTAACATTTGGTACCAATTCTTCAGTTTTCTTAGGTTCTTTAGAAAATTTCTGTTTAAAAGGTGTCTTGGGTGCTAATAATGCTTTATCAACTGTTCCTGATATTCTATTTGCTTTCTTTCAAGGTATGTTTGCCATGATCACTGGATGCATTATGTTAGGTGGTGCTTCTGAAAGAGCTAGATTAGGACCAATGATGATTTTCTTATTCATTTGGATGACAGTTGTTTACTGTCCAGTTGCCATGTGGACTTGGAATGCTAATGGTTGGTTAGCTACATTAGGTGCTTTGGATTTTGCTGGTGGAGGACCAGTCCATCAAGCTTCAGGTTTTGGAGCTTTAGCTTATGCTTTAGTGTTGGGTAAACGTAACGATCCAGTTGCTTTGAAAGGTGTTCCAAAATATAAACCACATTCTGTCACTTCAGTTGTCTTAGGTACAGTTTTCCTATGGTTTGGTTGGTTCGGTTTCAATGGTGGTTCTGCTGGTGATGCATCAATTAGAGCTTTTTACGCTTGTGTTAACACTAACTTGGCAGCTGCAGTTGGTGGTTTGACTTGGATGTTCATTGATTATTTCAGAACAGGTGGTAAATGGACCACCGTTGGTATCTGTACCGGTTCCATTGCCGGTTTAGTGGGTATCACACCAGCTGCTGGTTTTGTTCCTGTTTATTTTGCTGTCCCAATTGGTGCTTTAGCTGCTGCTGCTTGTAACTTTGCAGTCGACTTGAAAAATATCTTACATATTGATGATGGTATGGATGTCTTTGCTTTACATGGTGTTGGTGGATTTGTTGGTTCCGTCCTTACTGGTTTATTTGCTGCTGATTACATTGCAGCTACCGATTTCGGTGTTGAAATTGACGGTGGTTGGTTAAATCATCACTATAAACAATTAGGTTACCAATTGGCTGCTTCATGTTCTATCTTGTCTTGGTCTTTTGTTGTCACTGCTATTATCTTATTTGTTATGGATAAAATTCCATTCTTGAAGCTTAGATTAAGTGAAGAAGAAGAAGAATTAGGAACTGATGTTACACAAATTGGTGAATTCACTTACCAAGATTCTAATGTTTTCATTGCTGAACCAGTTAGATCTAGAGCAGCTGTTGCTTCTAAGTCAAATGAACAAGATTCAGAATCAATTCCTTTACCAAAGGATGAAGAAAAAGTTGATGTTTAAATTGATTAATTAATTAAAAAAAAAATATACATGTATTTTTTTTTTTTTTTTATGTACGTTTCTTTTTTGTATAGCTTTCTTTCTTTCTTTCTTTCTTTCTTACGATGTTTCTGATTCATCCTACCACTATTCATGCTAGTGTTTAATATAATATAATTATTTAATGAGATTATTTTATCTTGTAAACTGTATAACAATATGATTATTATTATCTAAGATGGAAGAGAAAAAACAAAAAAAAAAAAGAAAAACAAGTATTCATTTATTCTATATAACAAAAAAAATGCAAAAAAAAAAAACATTCATTCATTCATTCATTCATTCATTCATTCATTCAATACTACTAACTTTATCATCAAATCTAACTGATTTTCGTCTAGTTGTTCCAAAATTTTCAGGAACATTTAATTCAATGGAAAGAGTATCTGCATTAAACCCACCCACAGCCCATTCATCGGTACCATTCCGGTTATTGGTACCACTACTTAGACTACTATTTCTTCTTCGATAAGATGAACGGCACATACTAGTACTATTATTATTCAAATCAATGGCAAACTCATCGTCCAATTCTTCTTCTCCTTCTTCTTCTTCAATATCGGATTCATCAGCATCTAAAGCTAATCTTGATAACATTCCTCTTATTTGATCTCGACTATATTTGATGATTCCTTCACCAAAAGATGCACCCGAGGAGGTGAAAGATACTGTTCTTCGTTTGGATTTGTTTGAAGTTGTTGGAGGAATTAAATGATTGAAAGATGATGATCTTTGTCTTTGTAAAGTTGGAGGTGGTCCAAAAGTATCGTTTGATAACATAGTAGGGGTTAATGATTTAGTAGTTGTAGAGATAGGCGGTAATTCCCATGAAGATAATGATGAAGATGAAGATCTTCTTCTATCATGATGTGGTAGTAATGGTACACTGGTGGTGACTGCTTGAAGGTGGTCAGAAGATGTAAGTTTATGAAGATTGGATATTTTAATTATTTTTTTAGGAATTTTCATATGATGATTAGGAAATATTGGTTTTTTGATTGATTCTAAATGTAATTCAGTAGTCAATTTAATTGAATGATCATTTACTGGTTCAATTTTGATATCTTGATAATTTTCAATTTCAATTCCATCTGTTTGATATGAGATATGACAATTAGGAATGATTGAATCTTCATTATTCATTATATTTGATGTAAGTAAATATATTGAATTATCTATATTATTCAATTCAAATATAACTAAATAATTCAAGAATTGTTTAAATGATAAGTTAATTTTTTTGAAACAGTTAATTAATAAATTATAACAATTTTCATAATTTAATGAATCAAAAGGTGTTTCGATATAATTTTTAATTTCAATTTTATTCAAATTATTTGAACATTTTAAAAATTGAATCAAATTATCTTCATCACCATCAATTCTTTTAAGATTTTCATATTGTTCAATTAAGGAAGTATCATATTGTAATTGTAATATAACACAAGTAATATTATATATAGAATCTAAATTATTATCAATTAAGAATTTTTTGAAACTTAACCATTTATCATAAATCAAAATTAATTTTTCATTTTTCTCATCAATTGGGATAATGAAATTGGTCATACTTTTATTTGTTGGTAAATGATTCAATAAGTCATGTTTAAAATCCAATTTCTTACATTCTTTAGAACACCATTTCAAATTACAATCATTACAATCTAATCCTTTCAAATATCTTGCATGTTTCTCATCAGATATAGAAGAATTGATTGAATTTAATTTATCCTTTCCACCACCACCATTTGAAGATGATGAATTATTTGGTCCATTATCCTTCATACGTCCTTTATCATAAATCTTCAACACTTCTCCACAATAACAACAACATTTCCCAACTTCAATCAATTTAATTAATTCAAATGAAGGTAATAAAATAAATGGTGATTCTAAATATAATGTATCTATTTTATTAAATGATTTTTTAAGTTTGATTGAACCATCTGTCTGAACAGTGATTAATGAGTTTTTCGGTATTACTTTTGATAAGATCTTTTTATTTGGTTGAATGAAAGTGAATTCACTTAAAAGTGAGTGCGACGGCAACGGCAATGGCAATGGTAATGATGATGATTCTTTCATAGTAAGTGTGTTGATGTTTGTGTTTTTTTGGTGATAGGTGTGGAGAGACAAATAGTTAAATAAACTTTGTGATACGGTTTAATGGGTGAAGTGATAGATAGATAGATAGATAGATAGATAAACTAGATCAAAACTTGAATGGGTGTGATATCGGTACGATGGTCATGACCCCGGTGGATTGATAAAACTGAAAACAAATTTAATTTTAGTCTCGTGAAAGAAAGATGGAGAGAATCTGGCACACACACACCTCTTTACACCATTAATGCATGAGATTTACTTTTGGAAAAATCTGGGGTAATTTTTCAATTGAGAAATGTTTTTCTTGAGTTTAGTTTTGTAGATTGATTGATTGGAATGTTTTCAAATTGTAAGTAAGTTATAAGTAGCTTATAGCTAGCTGGGGGAATAAAATTATATATAATTATATATACATAGTTAACTCATATTTGTGTTTAGTAGGATAGCAGTAGCTCTTTGTCATGTGCTAATTACAAGTAAGAAAAAGAAAGTAATAAATATAAGAGTTAGTCTATTTAATGTTCTGTTAACAGATGACATGAAGAATGAATGAATTGAATATAGCATATTGTGATGTGAAGAGAAATTATTCATAATAATTGTAATTACTAGACAAAATCATCAAATTTGGTGTATTGTTTTAGTAGTAGTAGTAGTAGTTTTGGTGAACATACTTAGCCTTATCAAATCAATGGATGGGATGAGACTTGAAATATTTTCAAAGCCAAGAGAAAAGCAAGGATCTAGACCTTAGATTGTCATGTCCTGTCCTATATGATTTGAGGAAATGAAATGAGGAAAATAGATAACAAACATCCCGTATTACCTTCCCTCCCTTTCCCCCAAAAATAATGAATGATAAAAACAAAGTCTTGAATAGTTAGTTAAGTCATTCATTCTTTCCAAAATTCAAAGTAGCAACAACAGTAGCAACAACAAGCAAATAAAAAAGAAAATAAGAGTCAAAAAAACACAGTAATTGACTTTTAAAAAATATTCAATTCAATACAAAAATGGATTAAAAAAAAATTAAATGCACGTTACACATACTACGTACGGGGTTAAGTTAAAGTTAAAGTTAATAAGTATGTATTTAGGCTATTAATCAATTGTTAATTGATCCCGCCCATTATTTATTACATCAAGATAACCAATAAAGTGATTAACATGGATGATTGTTTAGTAAGAGTCATTCAAAGATTGAATAACTTTCACTTATCACATATAATATAAATAAAGTTGAAAAATTTATAAATCTCTCAAATGTAGCAATCAATTAATTACACATATAATATACATTATTACATAGTATAAGTTGTTTATATGTAACATCATAATGAGGTCAATTAATTAAGACTTTGGCATGCACATTGCACGACACTTCTTATTGGACAATAAATTGCAATTGCCCGGTAAATAAAAGTTTTGTGGGCGCCTGCGAGTCTGCCTGCCTGCCCTGCCCTGCCCGGTACAGTACGGTTAGTAGGCTAATTAATATTATTAACAAAATAAATTGTTTTTATTTACAAGTCAATTTAATAATAGCCTGTTATAATTAAAAGGTGAATAGTCTTTGAAATATAAGCTCTAATTGGTCAATGTCAATGTCAATAGAAAAAACTTATTATATAATGTGTTGTGTATTTGTTTGCGATAATTAAAAAAAAGACAGCTTCTGCCGCTCGGGGGAAGTTTTTACATTGTTTTGTTTTGTTTAAAAAGTCGGAGCTGAAGAACCCGTCATTTAATTAATTAACTATGTAAACACAACCATTTTACATAGGATAATTACTTAATTAGAGATATTTATTCATTAATTAACAACCAATTGAAATTAATCATTACCTTTTATTTGTTATACAATCAATCAGTTTTTTGTTGTTTGAAAAAAAAATTTTGTTGAATTTGTATAGAAATTTTAAATTGGCGGGGTATATTCCTATAAATAGAGACCTATTTCCCACCTTTATTTTATTAATTAGTGTTACACTTCTTTTATTATAATATTTCTCTATTGATTAAACTATAACTAATTTTGATTTTATCATCATCGATTATTTATTATTCTATCTACTTCATCTATTATTACAATGTATGTCCTCATTTAGATAGATTTTCAATGGATCCAACTATATATATAGTTTAGTTGGATCTATTTGTTATGATATCTTTATGGCAAAACTTCTTTCCCTTTAATTATATTAAGTTTCTCCCTTTCCCAATTTGGCCCACCTTGTCACATCTGGTTTCCATATGTTGTTCCTATTCCATTTTGTTCAATACATTAATTAATTAATTGAATTCTTTCCATTTGTTTCGATTATATTATATTATACCCTCCCCCACATTTATTTGATTGATATAAATTGTTAGTGATTCTTCCTTCCCCCCACATTTTAACATCATTATAGCGCATTACCGGTGCCATTAGTTAGAAAAATAATTTCTAATTATGTCAGGCTGAGATTATACGGTCGGAACTTGATCTAGTTAATACTAGCGAAAAGAAAATGCTATTTTCTTCTTCTTATCAATACTTTCAAATTGGATTTGATAAAAGGAAGAGAACTTGTTCAGAAAAAACAAAAACAATAATTTTTTTTTTCAATTATAATCTAATAACTTTTGTGATGTTTTTCTTCTTTCACTCATGGAATTTTTATTTTGTCTAAAGTATTCCGTAAAGTTATGCTGACAAAATATTTTCTTTCTCATGAGATTGATTGGAATAAAGATTGATTCAATGTTTTTATCTTATCCCCTTCACCCCCTTAGGTGTTGTGCTGTCCCTATATTAAAAATATAGTGTCTTGGATAAATGTTGATTTTGATCTTTCTTGTTGAACATACACAGAGGACAAGTTATATGATTTTAATTGGAAAAAAAATGTTTTTTTTTTTTTTTGTAATGAATTCTCCCCCAATCCTTATTTTCAATCCATTGATTGTTGAGATTTCCATTCTTTTAAGGACTTCTTCATACTAACATCCTTGATAAACTCTTTTAATATTATTATAGGGCTCCAGCATCTATCCCAACTCACGCTCCAACTGTCGTTGAGACTTCTAAACAACATGAAAAGATTTTGTCATTAAAGGCAACCAATGTTTACAACCCAAACTCCCCAATTTCAAAAGCTGTTTCATCGGTTTATGACTGGGATACTTTTAAGTTTGCTCCAATTAGAGAATCAACTGTTTCTAGAGCTATGACTAGTAGATATTTTGCTGATTTAGATAAATATGCTGAATCTGATATTGTTATTGTCGGTGCAGGCTCTGCTGGTTTGAGTGCTGCTTATACTTTGGCAAAGGCTAGACCTGATTTGAAAATTGCTATCATTGAAGCTAATGTTGCCGTTGGTGGTGGTTGTTTCTTAGGTGGTCAATTATTCTCTGGTATGGTTTTAAGAAAACCAGCTGATGCTTTTATTAGAGAATTAGGTTTAGAATATGAAGATGAAGGTGATTATATTGTTGTTAAACACGCTGCTTTATTCATCACTACTTTATGTTCAAAAGTTTTAGCTTTACCAAATGTTAAGTTATTCAATGCTACTTGTGTGGAAGATTTAATTACTAGAACTTCAGATGATGGTCAAACAAGAATTGCAGGTGTTGTCACCAACTGGACTTTGGTTACAATGCATCATGATGATCAATCATGTATGGATCCAAACACCATCAATGCTAAGGTTATTATCTCATGTACTGGTCATGATGGACCAATGGGTGCTTTCTGTGTCAAGAGATTGGCAGGATTAGGTTTAATCAAGAGAAACCAAATGGGATGTCTTGACATGAACAGAGCTGAAGATTCAATTGTTAAAAACACAAGAGAGGTTTTCCCAGGTTTAATTTGTGCTGGTATGGAATTAAGTGAATGTGATTCTCACAACAGAATGGGTCCAACTTTCGGTGCTATGGCTTTATCTGGTGTTAAAGCAGCTGAAGAAGCTTTGAATGTTTATGAATTAAGAAAATCTCAAGATGAACAAGATTATTAAATTGATTTTTAATTATCTTGTCTGATTTTTCTTTTTTTTCTGATTGGTTTTTTTTCTTAAAAAAAATCCTCCAAAATGTTCTTTGTCTGTCTGTCTTTATGCCCCAATTGTTTTCTTTCCCCCAAAGATATTGTGGTCATATCCCATCCCTCCCCCCATTAGTTAGTTAGTCGTGTTCCTATTCTTTAAAGCGTGTGTTAAGTGTCCCCCCCCCTTGATATTATTTTACCCATCCCTCCCCCAATTGTGTTTTTTTTTTCTTTCTTCATTTTCTAAAAAAATACACTCAATTCTTCCCCCCTCGATTTGAGTGTGTTTTTTTGATGTTGACAACTGTTTGTGTTTTTTTCAATCTGTTGAGATTTCTTTTCCCTTTTTGGGTCAAGTAAAATTGTGTTTGAATGTTGATTTCCTCCCCCTGCTATCTTCATTTCCCAAACAAACAGATTGTGATCTACTTCCCACCCCTCTCTTTTCTTCAGTGTTTATGTTTTAAAAACAGTTTTTTTATTTCGTATTTAGGATTTTGTTTTGAATTGAAAATTTTTAACTGTTTTTTTGCTCTGAATTATTTTTTCGGAAGTTGTAGTGTGTAAGAAGTGTAAGGTAGAAGTTCAACTAAAAAGATGGGCAAACTCAAAATAATTTACACGAAGTGAGATAAAACTGCTTATAAGTGAATTCTTACAATATCCTAACAAGTAAATAAAGAGAAAAACACTTTGAAAAGAAGCACTACAGTAGTATAGATTCCATAGGACAAAAAAACAGACAATAAATGAAACAAACTCAGACAAGTAAACCGACAAAATGAACCAGAGACCAGAAAAAAACAAAAACACACAACAAGTAAACCAATAACACAGACAATCGAACGAGATCTAAACAAAAATAATACAAAAAAACACAAACACAAACACATAAAGATCCTGCAAAACCAAAGAAAAAGAAGGGTAAGAACAATAAATAATCCAAAGTTGACAGGGATGAATGGTAAAAGCAAGACATATACCGTTTATACCGTTTATATTATTTGTCTAAATTGATAACACAAACAAAACAAACAGTCGACGAAATGAAAAACTAATTTATCAAATTGATTAAGGCAAGCTCCATCATCATTAATTAAGTCAACAAACAAATAAAAAACGAAAACAAAAAACAGACACTTAATTTCCAAAGAACAAGTGATGTTGAATCATGAACAATAAAGACTGAATATTGAATATTAAATGTTATGCACACTCAATAAAATCACAGAAAAACGTAAAACTAAAGTATATTCATTTCTTGAAATTTCTAGTCAATCCTTTGAATACATTCTCTAAATATTCATTTCCTGACATATATACTTTATTAGCTGTGCTTGATAATTCATCACTGTAATTGTTTTTCAAATTAAGTAGATTTGAACCTAAAGTACTAAATTTTGGTTTCAAAAAGCTGAATTGATGATTGTTTTCAATGGAATAGTTGATTATAAAACTGATCAACCCAATACTTATTGATATTTTAACAATTAATGATAAATTCTTGTTACGTAAAGTTAACCAATTTGAAGTTGTTGTTTTTGATGACTTTTTTCTCGATTTATTCTTAACGTGCTTTAATTTTTGAATCTCCTTGTCCTGTCCATCTTGCTCTCTTTGTTTTATTGAGATGGCATCACGTTCGGCTTTCTCTTTGGCTATCTGTTCATCTTGTTCTTTGATTTGTGACGTTAAAATATCATTTGAATAGTTTTCCATTTTTAAAACAGAATATTGAGAAATATCATTCATTGCTTTCAAATCAGTGGTCTTATAATTACTTCGAATTTTCAAACTTAACTGGAGAATGTTAAATATCTCTAAATTTGAGTCAATTGAATTTATTGAGTTTAAATTATTATTAATCAAGTTATTCAATATAACATGAATGAAATCTTTATTATAGAATTCAGATTCAAATAAAGATTGTTCGTCAAATAAGGTATCATCACTTGAAAACGATTTTCCTGATAATTCGTCTAAATCATTTAATATATCATCTTTATAATAAATTAATATTGAAACATAAACATAAATAATCAAACTTGGATCATTTTGAACAAATATAAAATCCCAAACAAGACATAAATCATCAAATTTGCTTAGATCATGTGCAAATAATGAAATTATTGAACTTAATGCATATAACGGTTGGATAGATCCAATGATCTTATAAAACTTATGGTCAATATTTGATAATAACTCAGGAATCAAATTCAACTGTTTAACAGTTGAATCAATATTAGGTAGCATATGATCTCTCAAAGTGCTTGTTGTTAATTTATTCAAAAATCTAAAAGCTAGTTCATCATCATTGAAAATCAAGACAACTATGGTACCTATATCGTGATACCCTTGATAATAATTCAATTCTGGCGTAGAACGAAGAACTCTAACTATCAAATTATTCAATCTAGTTCTTAAATGTTTCAATTCGTCATTATTAATACCAGTTGGGAAAAATATAAATGATCTGTCAACATCTTTGAGCACTTGTTCTTCGTCTTTATGATTTGGTAAATCTTTCCAATTTGTAAGGTTGAAAACTTTTTCGTTTTCTGTTGATTCGGATTTTTCATCTTCCACCAGCTCCAATTGGGCTTGATTTTGGTCCAGGTTTTCTTCGTTAATATTTATCACATCATCTTCTTTTTCATCTTCATTCAACCCAATAAGTTCTGGCCAAATTTTAGATCTTAATTCTTTATTGATTAATCCATTTCTAGTAGTAGAAAGCAATCTTAGTAGATTCAAATCTTTGAAAACTAAAGCTGTCTCTAGAGTTCTAATCTTCAAGTTTAGATTTTCTTTGGATAATGGTAATGCATTGAATATAGATTTTCCAACATCTCCAAGTTCCATTTCAATCCATTCGGGTTGACTATTTGCAAGCGATGGATTGATAAGTGAGGATGCGGAAAAATTAGTAGTCTCATTCACCAAAGCATGTGAATTGTCCTGTTTTTCCGTCGCAAATTCCGAAATACTGGATGATCTACTCATTGTTTCTGAAGATACAGACAGCGATTCGTAAGGTTCATAAACAGACGTCATCGAGATTCAAAAATAAATAAAAAACCTGTGGTGTGATGATCTAAATTTCCGAAAAAAAACAGCCGCTGAATGGTCAATGAATCAATGAATCAATGGTGATGTGCCATATGTGTACACCTTTTGTAGTTGAAGTGTATTATTGAATGTCTATATATAGGGATATATTGGAGGTGAACGAAAATTTGTGATCTGTTTAATTTATGTGAGCTTATAAGCGTCAACGAGATGAGGTAGTTGTATCAGATTATTGTTAGATGAGAACGATGAATCTAAAACTTTCGAGCACAGAAGACAGCTGCAAAGCAATTGATAGATCTCATATGCTACCGACACTAATATCAGAATTGACAACGTCAACAAGGAACAAGTAACAAACATACAACAGCCAAGTAATCATTAAACATCAAACAGTCAAAAAAGTTAAACAGAAATCAGAGCAATTGTAATTTCACAGATTGCAACATCGGGCAGTGCTCTTTTCTTTGTCTGTGTCTTCTGTTTTCTGTTTGGGAGAGAAAGGGTAGAGAAGAAGAGTATTAAATGAAAGGTTGGTGTGATTGGAGTTGTTCATTTTGGTGACAGTATGAGGATGGGTCAATGACAATGTCAGGACAGTTGAAATCGTTGAAGAAAGACTTTGAAGTAGGTCCTAGAATAGGTGGAGGCCGGTTCAGCGATGTTTATAAAACCACTATCAGAAAACCATCATCCCCATCTTCTTTATCTTCAACATCTACAGAGATAAGAGAAGCTGCCATCAAAATCACCGAGCCGGATGACGATAGGCCTCCCCATAACAGCAGAAATGAATTGAGAATCTTACTCAAACTAACTTCTGCCGCCACAAACTCTCCAGAAGGGAGTAAAAATGTTGCTCGTCTATTAAACTACTATCAAGACTCGATAGAAATCGGTTTAGTATTCCCATTATACGGATATGATCTACAATCTATTATTAAACACCATAGTAGAACACGCTCAGTTTTTCAGCCTGATGGGTCAATAGCAAGAACACTTCAGAACAGGCTTACTGAGAGTCAAATAACAGAGATATTCAAAGGGTTATTACAGGGATTACAATTCATTCACAAGAATAACATCATACATCGAGACATAAACCCAAATAATATCATGTTCTCCTCGTCAACTGATCTGGCACACCCTGTTATAATTGACTTTGGAATCAGTTTCAGCATGCCTGATAACAATGGATTGGAAGATCCTAATGAGAAAATAACCGATATATCAACTGGTTTTTACAAAGCGCCTGAGTTACTGATGTCTGTCAAGAATTACACCGATAAGGTTGACATTTGGTCTGTTGGAGTGATATTAATGCTGCTAGCTAGTTTAGATGGATCGAAACCATCAAATTTTAAAGACGAAGCACAATTGAGTGATTTAGCTTTGATTTCATCAATTTTTGATACTTTTGGATCTCCTGATGACAGCTGGAAAGAAGTTGAAAATTCAAGATCTTTTAAAGCTATGAATTCGAATTTTTTTAAAAAGAAGGCCAAGCCATTAGAATGTATTTTGCCTCTGTTAACTAAAGGGTCCAAGATAGTTCAAGTTTTTCAAGGAATGATGGTTTTTGAAAGCTCCAGTCGCTTAAGTGCTTCTGATTCATTAAATCTTCTACTCTCCTGATAACTAATCAAATGTTATCAACTTTGCATATTTGACAAATTATTATCAAACACCAATTCTTTGCATACGATATATTTATATTAAAAAAATATCATTTAACAATTATAAATAATGAACACATATATACAAGTAAGTGAGAGTGGGAAATGTAAATTATTTTGCTAAATCAGCTAATTGTTTTTCACAACTTGAAATATTTTTGGTACTTGCTTCAATCTTATTAGCAATATATTGTAATCGTTCATTGAACAACTTAACACTGGTGAAACCACTGAATTTGACTAATTCATCTTCCAATCCTTTTATCTTATTTGACTCAAATTTAATCATCTCAGTTAAATAATCAGATTCCAGGGAACCATATATTTTAGGGTCTGAAACCATTTTTTCAAATGCTGATTCATATAAGGGTTTTGCAGGCTTGATATATTTCACTAATCCATTTTCTCTAATAATTGTAATAAATTCTGAGTTTTCCATAGATTCTAATATTTTGAAAGTGTTTGATTTGAATAATGGCAATTTGAAAATATCTTGATAAGTTAGGGCGTCAGCTTTGGTTAGTAATTTAATCACACACCAAGCTTGCGATGGTGAATGATCCTGTTTTAATACATTACCAAAATCGTATCCTGATGCATGTGATACAAATACCTGACTCAATTGTTCAATTGTTTGTGTCACAATGCCGTCTAATGCCTCTTTGGGAGTCTCTCCACTTTTGAGTCTTCTTGTGAACATTTGTAGATCTGACATACGACCGCCAAATGGTTCAATTGAGTCAAATAATTCCAGTTTGAATTTTTCATCATTTAATAATGATGATGTTTGTGGATCTGAACTCAATTGATGCAAAACATAATTTTGAGCAGACAATTTGGAGGCATCTGACAATAGTAATCTTTTGAAAGGCGGGTTTGGTAATGACTTTGATAACGTTTGTAATGAGCCAACATCATCAGTAATGAATATGACATGTGCTACATTTAATGAAACCAAATTAGCCGCCCATTCTGAAATCTCTTTATATATGAAACTATTAGCATGAGATGAGTTCCTTGATGCTTGATATCTGTCAATAACAATAATCGGTTTGGCTTGTGGATTCTGTTGTAAGAAATCCTCTTCTTTCAAGCCACCTCTTTGTTCATCTGTGAAATTATGATATTCTGATAATGAAATATCTCTGATGACGTTTGAGGCTAGTGCAAGCATATTTCTAATTTGAGTTTCTTTGGTTTCGCTGATACCAGATTTTTGACCTGTTAAACCCTGAACTGATAGATCGATAAAAGATGAAATTGAGTTGAACCATGAGAATAGAGGCGAATAACCAATTTGATCTGCAAAACTCTTCAATAACTCGCCTTCTTTCCTTGACTTGATTATTTTATCACAATCAATGAATAAACAATTTTCTCGGTCTTTTAGAACGTAATCTTGAACCATACTTTTCTTTCCAGAACCCTTTGGACCTTGAACAATTATGAAAGAATTTACATTTTCCTCAATCCAAAGTTTTAATTGCTTGACTTTATCTTCACGTTCATTCCATAATCCAACAATTGAATTATGAGTTGAAGCCGAAGTTTTCGACAAAGGTAGCAAGCTAGACATTCTTTCTCTTGTTGACGCAAAGGCCTTCATGAATTCACGGAAGTAGTAATTATTATGAAGTGAATATGTTGAAGTGACTTTTTCATGAATGAAGAAGTATCTAATTGGATCGAAAATCAAAACCGCAAACCCTGCCACTGCTGCAATAATTAACGGGATTGAAATTCTTGAATGATTACTTATAAAGTCAGTAATTATGTTGATTTTAACAATAGGGGCATAATGAATATGAATTGTAGTGGCCCCATTGCCAACTGTTAAGCCATTAAGACAGTGTCTTGCAACAATTGCAGACCGTAATGATTTGAAAACCAATGAAGCTGATCTTGGGGAATCCTTAGAATCGGGAGCAGGTGGTATAATATCACTTATAATACCATATCTTCTAAATAGTAAATATAAACTTTCTTGTGATAAGTCAGGACCATCAAAAATGATTCTCAATTTAGCAGTTGGATACCTTCTCAAATCTTCAATCCATGGTGTTCCCTTAACTACAAAAGTTCTTGGATGAAAGAGATAATTATAATAACTTTTACCAACTTGATTTTGAACATTATGAATGATTGATTTATTGAAATCTTGAATTTTGACTCCTTCTGGAACTTTAAATTTGACAAAAGCACCTCCATCTCTTTGAACAAGTTTGAAGCTGGTGATTTCTAACGGTGTCCGCTTGGTGATATCCTCATCTTGAGATATATCTATCACTTTTTGTTTCAAAGACTCAACTTTAGTATTGTAAAACAAAGTGGTGGCGATATACTGTGTTATATCATACTTGCTTGTTTTGAAAGGAACAATATGATCAAAAAACAACAAAGTCTCTTTACTGTCTTTCAAAATGACACCCGTATTATTGACATCGTCATCTTCGCCTAAGGCTGATTCTTTCAATATAGCTTCCTCTGATATAGATCTAACAAAAAACGAATTGTGTGGGGTGATGAGGGGACTAGGGAATTGAAGTGTTCTTCTTGTAGAGGCAAACAGAGTGGGTCTGATATTTCTAAGAAACTTCATTTTGATGAATGAACTAAACTGATCACCAACGATACGATAACCAAGCAATTGTATTGATTTGATGTACTTATCTCCTGATGTTTCTTATCCCTATACTAAGTATTTTAAATTTAAAATAATTACAACAGAGCAATCGAATGCTGATTATTGAACATGTTCTTATTGTGGCAGATGTTTTGTTTGTTTGTCTCTTCCTATTTAGAATTTCAAATCGTGCTTATCGTGTTTATTATGTGTATGTGAGGCCAAAAATATAGACTGGTAACTAAGCAGATCAAATTACGACAATGTCAGCAGATCCCATATCACCCTCTAATAGAGGTACTCAGTCTGAAGAAGCTAGCAAAACAACATCACACCCACAACATCAGCAACAGCAACAGCACCTTGAGCTTAATCTATTTGATAAATTACGAGACGCGTATATAACCCAGCTAATCACCCTCATGGACAACGTGACGGGGATGATGGCTGATCTGGACAGAAACCTTGAGAATTCGGTAGCAATAAGTAGAGATTTCTCAAGCGTACAGAGTATGTGGGGTGCTTTTTATGATCCATTACAAAGTGAGGAACTGGCGACTGGTGGGAATGGTGATTTGGAAGAACATGCGCATGTTAGCTCGTCGGCAAGTGGCCCAGAAGAGGATGTAGATGCTGGTGCCGCTAATGATTTTGATGTGGCAGAAGGTCAAGTTGAACAGCGGGAAAATGCTGCAAATGAAGAGCATGGTGATAATGACGAGGTGGATGGGATAAGTACAAGTTTCCAATTTGAGGGAAGAATGAGTAATATTCATGCTACGTGAGCAAGTTTCAAACAACAGGAAAGGGAACAATTTAATCTATATATATAGGGAATGAAAGGAGTAAAGTGGTAAACATCACAACAAGGGTATATATTATTTATTTATTAATTAGTCTTTTAACTAATATTGATTTGCACCACTAATTATCACATCGTTAATTTTCAAAATCATTCTAGTCAATTGAGTAGCCAATAATAATTGTTGTCTTTTACCAATCAAGGTTTCAATAACGAACAATTGCTTCATATCATTATTATTGTTACCCAAACAATCAACACCTAAATGAGAATTTTTCTTATTGACATGTTGAGCTTTCAAATGGGTCAAGGTTTCAATCGGATTTAAACCAGAGTTCTCGGCTAATGACATTGGTATAACATCTAAAGCTTGAGAAAATGATCTAAATGCATATTGATCGATACCTTTTTGTTTATCTGCTTCTTCCATGATTTTCAAAGAGCATGATATTTCAGCAGAACCTCCACCATAAATAATATTATTATCCTTAATTAAATTACGAACAACACATAAAGAATCATGTAATGCTCTTATGGATTCATCAACCAACATTTTGTTAGATCCACGAATCAATGCAGTGACAGCTCTTGGATTAGCAGGATTTTCAAAAACTAGCATTCTATCTCTTGTAGTACCAAATTCAATTTCGCTGACTTTTCCAGCAAAACCTAATTTCTCGCTATTTAGATCTTCAAATCTAGGAACTATTTTACCATTAGTTGCAATTGCAATGGTTTCAATTTCGGAACCACCAACCCATCTAACAGCAGGTAAGTGATTTGATAATAATAAATGATTGGCTTCATCGTCAAAACCCCATTGACATATAACTAAATTGGCACCTGAATCTTTAACTAATTTAATCATCTCAGTAAATTTATTTTGTTCATAATTTTGTAAACTTTTAAATTCTTCCACTGTTGAAACTTCTAACTTATGTTTAGTTTTTGGTTTTGGAGGTTCAAAAGGACAAGTTAATATAGCAATTTTGGCATTTTCGATTGTTTTAACCATTTGAGGATGAGAAAAATCCTTATCGATAATAACACCTTTAATGACTTTAGAATCTGATAATGAGCCACCTAGTTTTCCTTCGACTTTGATTAATTCAAAATCAACATCTTTTCTTTCTAAATCTGCAACATTTAAAACGGTTTCAACTGCAATTCTTGCAAATTGATCGTGACATTTGGAAACAATTTTTGAACCTAATGAAGTCTTTGCAGCTTTGAACAATTCTGATTCAGGTTCTAAATTTTTTTCTAAATCTGTTTGATTTATCGAAACTTGATCTGCAATTTCATATAGATTGTCAACTGCAATTTTACAAGCTTTGTCAAAACCATTTGCAATTTTGATTGGATGAATACCTTTTTCAATTAACTCTAATGCTTGATCTAATAATGCACCTGCAAGCACAACAACACCTGTTGTACCATCTCCAATTTCATCATCTTGAGATTTCGATAATTCCACTAACAATTTGGCAATTTCATTACTTAATTCCATTTGTGATAAAATAGTAGCACCATCATTAGTAATATTGATTTCACCATCTGGAGAAATTAGGATTTTATCCAAGCCTCTTGGGCCTAAAGAAGTCTTCAAAATTGTTGAAACTTGTCTTGCAGCCAAGATATGAGATTTCACAGCTTCGATACCGTGAGATCTTTGTTTGGAACCTTGATCTCTAACGATAATGAACGGTCTACCCATTTCGTCTTGTGCCACTATAGCGTTGGACATGTCTGGCATTTCCATCATTTGTTGCTGTGGGGCTGCCATTTTAATATGTGAAAATAGAATATGCTCGATTGAAATGGATGGATACTAATCTGCTGAGATAGTTGTATTGTTCCTATTTTCTAGCCAAGCAAGTGAAGAACGATCAAACAACCAACAAATATACCAATGATCATACAGCTTCTAATAATCAATGGTCAATGAGATTTAAAGACGCGAGAAAGTTTTCAGTGGTGGTGTAGGGATGTAATAGGGCTAAAATTTTATTTTATTTTTTTATTTTTCATTTTTCGTCTCTTTTAAGTTTAGTGTTTAAGAAATTGTCGGTGGTGCTAGTAGTCCAAGCCAAGAGTAGACTAATTGTATAATATACTAATAGGAATATAGTACATCACACCATGTCCGTTGTTGGCTCATTGATCTTCTGCACAGACTGCGGAAACTTACTTGACTCCATTACAAGCAAGCCTTTAATAAACTGTCAAACATGTTCCAAGGAATATTTAACAAAGAACTTCTCTAACTTGAAGGTCGTCACAAACACAGCCAAAGATGCCTTTCCATCGGTATTGAAATCCAAGAAGTCTCTTGTTAAGACTTCCTTAAAGACCAGTGAGATTGAAGAAGGTGCCACAATCAAAGAAAAATGTCCTCAATGTAACAATGATGAGATGCAGTATCACACTTTACAGTTAAGATCTGCTGATGAAGGTGCTACTGTCTTTTACACCTGTACTTCATGTGGTTATAGATTCAGGACGAATAACTGATCCTACTACTGTTTATGTCTTTGCTTTTGTTGTTATTTCCTTTATTTATTTGTACTATTGTCACTGCGCTTTCCATCTGTTTATAATTATCTCATAATAAACTAAAAACCTAATTTTTATATTATTGAAAACTTTGAACAAAAATTAAAACTAAAACTAAAACTAAACACCAAGCAAAATTGTAAACTAAAAAGCAAACACACATTAATCATTGATTCGATTCGATAATCAAACACCTGCATATTCAATTTCATTGGAATTCTCATATTCATACATATCCAAAGCAACAATAGCACTCTCTCTAACGACGTCATCCTTATCATTCAAATAACTTTTCAAAATCGGTAACACTTCGTCTGTTGCAATTGAACCTAACGCCTCGGCAGCTTCATGTCTAACCATACCTGCTTCATCAACCTTACCTAATATTTTTATCAAAGATGGAACGGTGACAGGATTACAAAGTTGACCAAAAACATAAGCAATTTCATGCTTGAATAACGCAGACGGGTCTTCAAATCCTGTAGCTAGGGCCAGACATGCTTCATCAGTACCAATATCTCTTAATCTGAACATAGCCCTGTATCTTTCAAACAATGGTTTTTCTTGATCATTCAACGTGTTAGTCAGTTTTTCAATCTTTTCAACTTCTTTGTTATTCAAAGCCGATGGAGGAGCAGGATCAATCGATGAGTATAATGAGGTTTGTAAGACTTCAGTTTGTGGTAATGATGAATTCTCCCAGTTGATTCTTTCTATTGCTAATTCGCATGTCTGCCTGATCTCAATCACTTCTGATTCATCAGTGTGATACTTTTTTAATAGATCCAGAGATTCCTTATCACCTAATGCTCCTAATGCTTCTGCAGCTTCATGTCTGACCATCACTTGTTGATCTTGATTCCCTAACACTTCCCGAAGTATTGGAGCAGCATCCAAATTTTTCGTTTGTCCTAACACATAAGCAACTTCGTGTTTCAATAGTTCGGAATCATCTTGAAAACATTCACCAATATATTCTAATGCTTTTTTCGCCTCGACAGGTTTGCTATCAAATTCTTCACCAATGGATTTTAAGTAAAATAAAGCTCTAAATCTATGTGCCAGTTTAATATCACCCGCTTTATTGATCAGCACGTCTCTTAACTTATCGAGACTGGTTTTCTCGTTGAAATCGTTAATGGACGCTTCTGGCATGATGTGGTGCTAAAGTTATGTTCTAGGGTGACTGTAAACTGTGTTGTATATTTCTTCCAACCCCTAAAAAGTCAACCTGTCAAGGGATCACTGAAAAAAAAAAGTAAGAAAAAATTGGAAGAGGAAAAATAAAATTTTACTGTTAAGACCGAAAAAGGTAATTCGATCAATTTGAAATTTGAGAAACGAGGATGGCAAATGAAGTATTCCATGGGGTGCTACTTGTGTTAATAAAGTTGTTGCCTGTTTCTCTGATTCTTTGTCTGTCTGTTTATCATCATTTTTTATATAAATAAACATAAACACAGATACAAATACAAATACATTACACTGGCAACGCAATGTCCTTCCATTCATTGCCCGGCTTGAATCCAGTCGACACATTAAACAAACTAACAAATTCCAGTCTAATAATTCCTTTGATCTCGATAGGAAACATCTCTCAATTAACGATTGATCTACTAATTCACAACGTACCAGATATTGAATTGGTTGGCAGATTGGATGATTTCCATTTATATCCATTTGCTTCCCCTGTTGATTATACTGATACAGAACACAATAAGGCTGAAAATGGTGGTCGTGGCATATCTTCAGCTTTAGAGATATATTATAGTGATGCTTACAAACTGACCATATTACAACAAAGGTCTCCCATTTTGCCCGGGATGACGGTGCAATTTTTTACGGGAGTAATTAAGCCCTTCATCAAGATCGCCTCGTTTGAGAAAGTGCTAGTTTTACAGAGTAACGATCAAGGGTTGATGAATGATAAGTATCATGGTAATAAGTTCCAGATATGGTCCAATGATCTGAGTAAAAATTTTGAAATATTAGAAATTGGCGATCGTAAATCTATTGGTTTGGTCAGTGATACGAAGGAGATCTCAAACGTTGGTGATTATTTAGTTTCCATCATGAAAGAAGAAAAGAGCAATGAATCTCAGCCAACTAACGATACACCCTCACTCAGTACCACCACCGCTGAAGGTACAACCATTCATTCAATCAACCTCTCTGAATCAAGATCCATCTCGACCCTTGTTTCAATGACAACTCCAGAACTAATAATCTTAAGTATATTTGTCTACGAAGGTGATAACTCTAATGATGCTGAAGAATTAGCCAACAAAGTGCTGAAGCTATACAAAATTGATTCTGTTGATACTTGGTTGATTCCTAAGTCGTGGACAGGAGTGTATGGGGATAAGTCTATCCCTAGTGGACTAGAGTATGGGCTATATACATAAATTAGTATACATTGACCTGTATATCTTTGTATGAAATAAACTACCTCTCACCTACTTTAATGCATGTATATATATAATAATATATGTTATTACATATATAAATATTGCCAGTCCCGCGGTCCCGGCACGTAGGAATTCGGCGCGTCGATCGGATTTTTTTACGTTCAATATTGCATGCTTCGAGTTTGCGAAATTCCATGTCCATTTTGTCAAATTGGATTGTTGAATTGTTGGATTATTGGATAACTAAAGGGTTTTTCTATCAAAGCTTATACTACCTTGAAGTTGAATATACTTGTTATAACAATACTCATTATTTGTAATCAATTCATTTAACAATAAGTTTCTCACTCAAACCATACTCTATTTCGCCCAGTACTTTATTTGTGTTCCAATCAAACTACTGTTTTTACCTCCTTTTTTATAATGGGCCAACTATCAGATGTTAATCTGATAACTAAGCTGTTGTCAGAAGCAGCAGCGGAAGCAGAAAAAGCAAAATTACTCCCACAACCTGAAAAGGTCAATACTAGACCAGAATCGTATTCTACTGACTTGCCAACAAGTTACGATGAGGAATCAGGTCAACCAATAGTCAAATCATTGCCAACTTATAAATATGAAGCTGAGTTCTTGATAGGCTTGAAAGATTCTCCATTTTGCCGTGATGTTTCCCATTTGAACTTACCAGATGAAGATTTTTGGAGATTCAATGCTAAACCCTTGCCATCACATTCAAATAGTAGTACTAGAGTCGGCAATAACTCTCAAATTAATAATAATAATACCAATACTAATCCTAATAATAGACAAAGAAAAGAAAGAAGAAAATCAAACTCAAGTAACAATAAGAAAGATTTCAAATCTAACAATAGTAGGAAATCAAAAAACCAAAATGAAGAAAGTAATGGACGTCGTTATCATGACAGGGATGATCATGATAATGATGAAACTCCTGAATGGATGTTAGAAAATGATCAGCCAACAGGTAATTCAATTCAAGACTTCGAAAAATGGAGATTAAAAATGAGAATTGAAACATTCAAAAGAAATGGTGAAGAGATTCCTCAAGATGATTTGGATCAATATGAGTATTTAACTAATCTGACTAAACCAAAAGCTATACAATCTTCGGAAACAATAAAAGAGGATATAGAATTTGATACATCCTTATCAAATACCAACACAACTGATATATCGTCTTCTGACAACAATGATTCCAAGAAATCTTCGAGATTTTCCAATTTCTTCACCGTTCCATCTCCTGAACAGCCACCGAAGAACGATAGCGTTGGCTCTTCAAAGCTCATGGGTCTATTAAACAACCCAATTGCATCGAATCAAACTCAATCAACTTCCCCTTCACAACAAGAACAAAATCAACAATCTCCAGTTAAGATACAAAGTCAAAATTCAACTTCTTCTATATTTCCAACTCAAAATCAAAACCAACAACAATATATTTCTCAACCGCCAGTCCAAGGTTCAGCAAATGATGATTTCTTCAACTCATTATTGAGTAAGGCACAACCAACTGAATCCCCATTAGGACTAGGCAACAACAATCAACATGCATGGACTGCTCTATTTGGTAATCAAATTCCACAAAATCAACAACAACAACAGCAGCAACAGCAGCAACAGCCACCAAAATCAAAGGATGAGAAATCTTATAAAGATCTACAAAATCAACCGCCACATCTACGACAATTACCAAATGGTATTTCATTACCCCAACAACAACAACCTCTATTTGCCAATCCGTTACAACAAGCTGCATTTTTTCAAGAACTTCAACAACGAAATGCCAGCAATGGTCTTCCTGGAAATTTCTTACCTGGAAATACACAGCAATTACCACCTCCATTTCCATTCCCTCCACTTGGACAAATGAAAAGCGGTCCTAATGGTGCTCCCCTGGGTGTTCCCCCTAATCATTTACTTCCAGGGCAGCCGCCACTTCCTCATAACTTCATGATCCCACCAGGATTTCCGCAACCAGGACAGGGTCTGCCACAAGGACAAGGGCAATTCCAATCATATCCACCACCTCCATTGAACCTGAGTGGCTCCCATGGTCCTCCACTAGGCTTTATCAATCAGTTTCAGCAGCCTCCTCAACATCAACAAAATCAGCAACAGCAGCCTCCTCAACAGCAACATCAACAAGGCCAATCAATGCGTTGATTGATGCTTTAATCTTACATATTACTCATGCTCTCATTGTTCTCATTGTTCTCATTGTTCTCATATGTTGTATATAGACCCCTCTCAGTCCCTTTTTTCCATAATTCTACTTGCATAATTCATTCTCTACTAGTGTTGCACCTTTCTAAATCATAATTGTGTTTTGAATTACTCTTTTCAAGTGTTTTTGTTCTTGTGCCTCCTCGTTTCTTATTGATTTGTGTTCTCTTTTGTTCAACTTGATTTTTCTTTAATTCAATTTGTTTTTCTTCATCTTATTTTTTTACTTCATTTTATTTTTATGTTTCTACTTCTTGTCTTTGCGTTTCCCTTTTACAAAACTCTTCTTGTGTTTTTTTTGGCTTATTTTTCATCAAAATTAATATCTCTATGTTTTTCTTGGTAACTGTACAAACTGGCTACAAATGGAAATCCCAACTATACACACACACGCCTGTCTAATCAGAATACCTTCGATATTTGAAGTACGCAATTCAAGATCTGGATCGATTCTTCACACCCATTACTCAACTTAAAGTCAGTATCGAATAAAATTCTAGCAATTTGATTTTTCTGTAAGTTGTCCAACCCTAGAGACAAATCCACTTCATCTTCAGCAGCATCCCCTGAACTACCTCCAGTGCCCAATAGCAATCTATCATGTAATGAATTTATAATTAATGTTGCATTGTATCCCATCTTGAAGATCTCCAAGTCTAAAAATTTCAAAATTGAGTCAAGTTGTTTGGTTTGGATCGCTTTTAGGAGTTCAGATAGTTTAGAAGGTGGTAAGTATCCGAATAGCTCTCTAATCTGGTCACTCGATGTGACTGTAACATCGCCCTCGCCTTGACCTTCGTCTTCATCATCATCCTCGTCATCTATCATGACGATGTCACCATCATTTGGCTCTTTCTTGTTGTTGATTAATAGTTTATTCAAACTCTGTAAGAAATTGATCGCTTTTCTCAAATCTCCATCACTAATCTTTAATATTTCGGATAATACTTCATCTTGATTACCAATTTTAACTTTTTCTGAATAGCAAATCGATTTCAGTCTTTCTAATGAATTTTCAGAATCTAAACTCTTAAATCTAAATTTGGAACATCTTGAGGCTAATGGATCGATAATTCTTGTGATATAGTTACAGATCAAACAAAACCTGGTTATATTCGAGTATGTCTCCATTGTTCTTCTCAAAGCAGACTGTGCATCTGAAGTCATTGAGTCTGCTTCATCTAAAATAATCAATTTATAAGGAGGGCAAGGATAATTAGCTAAATCTTCATCAGTTGGATTTGAAATCGACAATCTAGCAAAATTCTTAACTTTTTCACGAACTATAGAAATTCCTCTTTCATCGGAGGCATTCAATTCTAGCACTCTTGACTTAAACAAGTTAGGTCCATATAGTTCCTTCGCCATGGCCAAGATAGTCGATGTCTTACCTGTTCCAGGCGGTCCATAGAATAACATATGTGGTAAATTAGAAGTCTCCAAGTTCTTTTTCAACACATGGACAGTATTTGACTGTGAAGAAACTTCGTCTAGCTTTTTAGGACGACTATCAGGAAACAAGGAATGTTGAATTGCTAAGTTAGTATTATGTCTTTAGATACTTCAGTATGACATTTGAATAAATTGTTGATATACTTACTATTTTTCAACCCAGGGCATTCTTTCGAGTCGTTCCTCCTTTGATTGGATAATGGAAGGCTTTGGCTCATTTTTTGATCTACCCATTAATAGCTCTGCTGCAGACATTGTGTAAGTTTTTTTGAATGATAAGTATGATGAGTACCTCTAATGATAGTAGTATAATTAAATATAACAAAATTTCATTTATAGGCACTGATCTCAGATTCACATAAGTATATAAATTTAATGATAAATATTAAATATTGGATATTAAATCGATTACGCGTCTTGGAATTTTCACTCCAACTCAAGCGTAATCGCATTCTACACATTTAAGTCTGCTATTTTATACTTGTTCACCACTTGTATGATCTGTATATTTATATATATTTATATATAAAGTTAACAGCTATCACATTAAGCCTTAATACATCAATATGTCAGCAGAAATAATAGAAACGACGGTTTCTGAAAGAGGAGAAAGCGTGATTGAAGCAGCAAATGACACACTTCATGATCATGATCAAGATCAAGACCCAGAAGAAACACCTGTTGTATCTTTATCCCCAAGTCCAAACTCAAAATCCCTTTCCAACTCAAACAGTGCTTCTTTGACATTACCAATAGCAAGAATTAAAAGAATACTTAAACTTGACCCCGAGCATATATCATCCACAGAGGCTGCTAACTATTTATTAGGAGCAGCAACAGAGTTATTCATAATGAACTTGACAGAAAAGGCAGTATTCAATGCAAAGACGAGTAAACGTAAGAAGATTCAGTACTCTGACTTTAATCAAGTGGTTAGTTCCAATGATAATCTTTTGTTTTTGAAAGATCTTGTGCCAAAAACAGTGCCTTTAAAGCAATTACTGGCAAATAATAAAGTCAAGTTAAATCCAGCTAACATTGAAAACGATGAGGTTGAAGAAGCTGTATCTAATACTACTAATGATAACAGTTTGAGTAACAACAACAATATCAACAATAGTAGCAGTGTCGGCGGTGTTAATGATGATACTATCGATGAAAATGAAACAAAGGAATTGGGAACAACACCCATAAAGAGTAAGAAAGGTGGCCAGCAAACGTTACCGTTTTTCAAAAAAGTTCCTATTCAGACCACAAGTGATCCTGAAATCATTGATGTGGATGAAGAGGATGAACAGAAGGAAGAGACTTGGATCGGTAATGCCAATGAGGATTCTGATATTGTCATGGCTGATTAGTTAAATTTGACTAATAGAGATTGAATCGATTAGTTTTGGTTGTATGCTTTTGTGAGTATGCTTGTTTTGTAAATTTACATTAATCGTTTCCCGTAACTATAATGAAATTATTGTAATCGAATAATAATAAGAACATTACTATATGTATAATCTATTTACATGATATGAACGACCAATTCAACCTCTTTCGATATAGGTTTCTGTTCTTGGATATTCCACCGTACCTGTCTCTATGAACTCTTTAACTTTATCGAACAATAATTTTCCATCAGTTATACCAACATACCCTTTAAACGAATTCTTAGGAATTGGAGCATTTGAAGAGACTAGTGGCTTCAAAGGAGTATCCAGTAAATTTTCAGGAACCACAAATGTTCTAACTTTATCATAATTAATGGTATATTTACCAAATAAATCCAATTTACCAATACCGGAAGATCTTGTACCTTTATAAAAGTTCTTATTACCTTGCTTCGTGGATAACGGTAATCTCTTGTTACCTGACTTTGCCATACCATAGTACAAAGTTCCATCTCTATATGTTTTCCATGGTCTACGCAAGCTTGCCGTGAGCGTTTCTTGGAAACTCAAGATCTGTGTGGCTTTCATTGTGATTGTGTATATTCCGCAGTCTTGATTTGTACTAATAGTAATGTATTGATGTCAAGTAACAACCTTATGAATATTTAAAGTCATCAACTAACAATAATCATATCTTGGAATTTACCACCTTCCACACTTCAATGTTCCACTTCTCCCAAAAATGCAAATTTTGAGAGGGTCGTGCACTACGGTCAATAAAGTACGTACGTCTGAAGAGTAAGTCGACGCGTCGCCGACGTACTTTTTTTATCGCTTATCTATTTAGTCACCTATCTAAGCCATTCACCAGAATCGTCAACTTAAGTTGTTCATGGTATTCAAAACAAGCATTTCCGGTTAAAAGTTATGAGTTGTTCGATAGATACTCATTAACAATCTTCGCCACCTTGGCCGCTGTACCCCAACTAGACTGATATCCGGATCCACCGTGTCCATAACTGTGCACAACAGGCACTGTCTTTTTCCCCTTGACTGTCTCTGTATCCAACTCTATTCTGAACCCGCCTTCCCTTCCTGGTCTCAAACCAACTTGATATCTAATCACTTCAAACTCATTTTTGTTGCCTTTAGAGGCATCGACAAATTCAGGCAAGTAATATTTAGCCCTGTCTAAGATCCTTTTAGTCTGATCCAAATTAGTTGTCTTATCGTAACAACCTGCTTCAAAACTTCCTCCAATGACTGTTCCTCCTTCTTTTCTAGGCATGGCGTAAAATACTTCCGCAGGGTGTTCTGGATCATGGAAGCTTACAACATGAAGGTCTTCGATCGAATTAGCAACGAGTATTGTGGTGCCTCGAATAGGATAGACAGTAGGATCAGGGACTAATTGCTGGGATAGTAATCCTGACGCATTGATTATCAAATCGGCAATTTTATTAGAATGATGTAGACGTGAAGCTTCTTGTAAAGTTGAGATGACTTTACGTTTCAATTCAACACCCAAACGATAGTTTTCATTCAATAAATAATTCAAATAATAAGTTGTCGAAATAACAACACCATCGAATTTATATCCAGAATGATAATTGTATCCTTTAGGCAATGAATCAACTTCTATAGTTTCAAAATTATCAACTATTGTACTAAACCATGGAATTTCAACCGATTGAGGATCATTTTCATACTTTTCTTGAGTGGCATAAGAATAATTAACTCTGTGAACTACTCCACTATGTGGAATCTGACTCAATTCTCTAAATTTATGATACCCAGGCTTATCAATTTCTTGAACTTCAATCTCATCTTTTGTAGCAAATGAATGCCAGTTAGCCCCAGCATATGGAGATGTGTAGTTGTCATGAAAATCAAAATCAGATGGGATCGATTTTGCGACAATTGTAACTGAATGTCCTTGTTTAGCTAATTCATAAGCTATTGTTAGTCCTATGACACCCGCTCCGATTACAACTATATTTGACATTGATCTATGCTTGTGTATATGACTTCACTGTAATAAGATTGTATACCAGTACCTGCCTTGCCTTCTCTTGGGAGTAACAACCAGTATACTGTTGACTAATGATAAACCTTTGAGCAGTGAGTTCATTAAAACGTTTCTTGACTCATGTAGAAAGACCCCATGAGCAGAATGTCAGGCTATTGCGCGATTTGTTGCGGTACGTCGGGTTTGTAATAACGTATGCAACTCGCTCACATTCACGTGCTGTGATAGAGGGCCCCCAACAAGTAATTCACTTTACATCAGGTTAAACTTAGAATTACAAAATTCAAGATGATAAACACAGAAACAAACAATTTGTGAAATATGTCTAACTGATAAATAATAAAAACTCACAAACAAGAAGTAAAGTAATTAAACACCAAACGAAAAAAAAGAACTGAATACCCAAAATCCCAAAAGAAGAACGTAGCCGGTCTGTAAGTAAGTTTGAAAAAAAAAGCTTTTCTTGATGCAATCAAGAAGCAACGAACAAGAAAAATGTGTACTGCCGCAGTACAAACAAAAAAAGCCATCAAGGCAGAAAAAGGGAGGTAGCAAAGACGACCAAAAAAGGAAATGAAGAAAGATCATAAGTCTAATACGAAACTATTGGAGACCAGTACCAATAAATGAAACCAACTAACTGTTAGGTTTGATGTAAGCTCTATTCAAATTAAATATTTCTCTGCATAAAATAAACCAATCAACTTCCCGGATAAATCCAGGACAATTAGTAGCTATCCTATCATTAGCAAAATCAACATCCACTGAAGTCTTCGGACTAACAAATTGAGCAGAGCTATGAATTGGATTATGTGTCTGCTGATGTTGCTGTTGATGATGAACAAGAGACGCAGGTGTAACTGTATTAATACTTGAACTCTTTGATAATGGGCGAGCAAAAGTAATATTTTTAAATCTTGTAGATGGTGAAGCAGTTGAGGTGGACTCGGAATCTGACGAATCTGAATTAATAAAAACATCCTCTTCTTCAACTATAGACTTATCAAAATTGACTATTGATAAACGAGACTTGCTAGTACTTCTATTAGCCCCAACACCGCCTAAGAATCCTGTCCCGCTACCATTAGAAACACTATTTTCACGAACAGATGAAGTTGTGAAGTTCGAGCTAACAGATCCATAACTTGTGGAAAATGATGATCTTTGACTTGAATTACTGAAGACCGTTGAATTATTAGATGTTTGTAATGAAGTCTGTGATGATACACTATCTTGACGCTTCTGGGTCTTTTGTTTGACAAATGCTTCTTCCCATTTGAATAATTCATACATTAGTTTCAAGTTCGGTTGGATGATGACATTCAACCTACGAACTCTAACGTATAAGTATGAACGTGGTAAACTTATGTTCAACCGTTTCATCACTTCCGCTATACAAACGGTGGCAGACCTTGAAACTCCAACTTGACAATGAACCAGAACTTTGCTGTTACCATTGTAACATTTTTCAATAAAATCCAATGCATCATTGATTGTATTGGTGAGCGTTCCAATACCATCATCATTTATGTTACTAATTTTCATAACTTCCTTTACATAACACCTGGTACCTTTGAAACTTTTCTGGGCGGGTGCAAGTTGTAAGACTTCACAACCTGATTCAGTCGTGCTCGTATTATATTCAAGTTCGTCGACCCAAGGAATTCGTTCTCCAACACTAACTATGTATTTGATTCCTAATTCTCTGAGTAATTCCAAACTACTAGCGTGAGTTAATGAACCCAAGTATAAATGAGGTAAGATTCGTGAAGGTAAAGACCCCATAACACTTTGACAAGCACCTTCAACCGGTGAAAGCTCGTCGTCTGATTCTGAACTGTTTGATGATGTACTCGAATCAAAACTACTAAAGCTGCGAGTATCTAATAAATCACTATCAGATTTGCTGACTAACTGGGGTGCTCCTCTCAATTGAACAACATGTTGTCCTGTTGCCGTAGATAAAACCGAATTGAAGGAATTCCTCACTGTTGCCTGGGCTGCTTTTGGAGATAACAAAATAGATTTTAAAATGGACACATTATCTTCATATCGCACCTCTTTAAGAGATAATTGTTTCTCTTTACCATTCACCAAATTTATAGGATGAAGGGGAGAAAATCGGTTCAAAATTGTTTCCAATTTTTGTAATAACGTGTAATCAGACTTAAATATGAAAAATGGTCTACCATATTGAGTATGCAATTTAATCAAAGCGTCATCCAGTTTCAAGTTTTCAGCATACATCATAAAGCAAATTCCCAAAAGAGATGTTTCCGTGTACCCATCAGAGCAGTACAATAACCCAGTATATTCTGAATCACATCTATAATAAAGCAACTTGCAAACGTTAACAATTGACAGAATATCATCCTCCGACAGATCAGCCAATCCAACTGATCCAGAAGGAGGGAATTCTAAATAAATACTTGAAGCAGTGTCTAAAGTATCAAAATAGTGTTCTAATACCATCACCGATGGGAATCCAGCCCCATCTATACAATGTATGAAAAACTTCCAACTTGACTTGGGGAATGTTATCAACTTCGAATCCAGCACTCTACTTGGTTGGTTAGTCAGATCATATTTGGTGATGGTCACTATCGTATTGGATGGATCGCAATGTAATGGGATTGCTGTTGACCTTTGATGCAACAATTCTGCTCCTATTGTGGTATCATAGTCACTCAAATCTGGTACAATTGACTCCGAATTTGAGTCTATATCATTTGCTTTCTTGTTGGCCTCCAAATTCAACTTAATATGTAAACATTCAAAGTCAGTAGTGTTACCAAACCAGACATTGGAAACAACAGGTGTAGCAGATGACATTTTTGAGATTTCTAATTTTTCTCTGTATAGATAATTAGAATCCCAGTTATTAAAAACTTTCAAATCATATTGGGAACATAACTCTCCAAGACTTTTCGTTGATGAGCTTGGGTCCATCAATGGGATAGACAGCAAGTTGGAACTTTCAATTTGATCGATACTAGGCTCATCTAGTATAAACGTGTTGTAAAACTTCTCGAACTTCGAATTGGAAGGGTTGGTAGAACCAAAAGTGAAAGCCTGCTGAGAAATTTGAGGGTGTGCTTTCATATAGAGAAGTTGGGCAATATGTAATAATCTAGCGAGTGAAACACATTTACATTTCTTTTCCATCATATCGTCATCATTCTTGCTATCGATGCATGCGCTGTGATCATCATTAAAACAATACACAATTAAATCCGATAAATTGCTCATTTTTGAAACCTGAATGTGAAAATTTCTCAAAGAAACACCAACTTGAGGATCCATGTCTTTGAATACAGGTAATAACTTGGTATTGAAACAATCTTTGATGATCAAGTCAATTGGATACTCTTTTGTTATATCTTCTGTCAGTAACGATTGTAGGTATAAACTTATATTGCGGGTGTTCATCAAAGAAGCTAATATGTCACAAGAGGAAACTGTACCCTTGATAAGTCCTGTAGTTTCAACTATTATATTTTCGTAACAATTTGAAACTTCCCCATTTGTATTACTAGATCTAACTGTCATTAAACTTCTGACATTGGTAGGAACATCGATTTGAGAAGGTTGATCATCAGGGTCGTAATCGGTCCCATTGCCCGGAAATGAGAGGCTAGACAGAAATCTTATTTGAGCAAAATTATTTTTGTGAACACCGTGTAGCCATGGGAACATTGATTCAACCTCTCCTAATTCTGTTGTATAATGTTTAATTAAAAATTGACATAATTCATCGGTCGAAATTAATTTACAATCTTTCAAGTTTCTTAAAGATCGATGATTCGAGAAGTATGGTGATTGCGGATCAAAAGGGGATATGAGATCAATTGAAGCTGAATTGTATTTCACTGGTGGAGTAGCGGGGAGTAAAGATGTTGGTTTGGTTGAGATATTTGATCTGTTTTTGTTAAATATATCATCACTGCCATTGTTATCTTGATAAGTTCCTTTGAAAAGGTTATTGAACGTTGAATTCAATCGGGATCTCAACTTATCCCTATCATCAAAAGATACACTGTTAGCCCTTTTAAAACTTGTTCTTGTAGGTAAAGCTTGAATATGAACAGATTTAGTAGACGACAGTATTGAGTCGGAAGATGTTGAAGAGGTAGATAGAGAGGATGAACTTATGGAGGTTTCATGAGGCGGGATGGTTATCGTTGCTGATGGTTCGATTGAATCTAATGGATTCATTGTTGAGCACTAAAATCAAGTTGCGTGATCACTAAACGTAATGAATCCAGTTGAAAGAAGATTTTATAGTAAATTAGTCAATCTGTTAAAAGAAAAGATTGAAAAGCAACACACAATAGATGTATGTAGTATGCTCTTGGGTGAATGGTTCAAAACCCACGTCTGAAATGGATTATCAAATTGATGAAAAGATCTGAAAGTTGGCTTGAGTTCTGGTAAATTTATTTGACGAAGTTTAAACAAGTGTCAAACAGCAAAGCAGAACAATATAATTTTATTGTCTTGCGATACAATTGTATACAGTGGATTTTGTCCGTTATCAGCAATGAACCGGTAATTTAATAAAGTGTAGGCTCTGGTGATGCGTTATTAATGTGTCACAGTCAGATTCGTATTATTGTGTATGTAGTTTCTGAGTATGGTAGATCAATAGATAAACAAGATTTAAGTGAATTTAAAGATAATACGTTTGTTATATTGAACGAGTAGAAAGTTGAGATAAGGGAAATAGATTGCAGCTGTTTTGGATTTCCCAGTGCGCATTTCAAAATCCATCAATTTAGTGGGTGGGTGTGTCTGATCATTTATCAAATCAATTTGATTAACTAATTAGAAGATTAGAATCTCATCAGATTCGCAGGATCACAAGTCGAGTAAGAACTGGGGGAAGGAGGGGGATAAGGGGATTGGAAATTTAGCCGTTGGGCGGCCCCCCCGCCCAACTTGGCCCTGGGGCTTTACATGATTCCTGGCAATCCAGCACGGCGGCCGGCCTTTTTTGAAAAACAAAGGGATTTTAATTTTTAATCAGGACCTCATGATTCAAGGCTATCAGGGCTCTCCCGGTCCTCCATGCGACTGATCCACCGGGGATCCAGACTCCACGCGAGGTAGCGAATTTTGTCGTTTTATTGTGTGCACTGTGCACTGTGCACTTGCCACTGTGGTGCGAGTGGTTCCAGAATCAATCAATTCAATTCAAACTTCCAGACTCCAGTCACTCCACCAGATTCGAGCTCATCGGGGTGTGAACTGTGGCTAGAGAGGTGCGAGCAAAAATGTGTGGTAACCGAAATACCGCACGGGGTGGGTCCAGTCACCAGCGTTGAACTGGAGTGACTATCCTCTGATCTGATAGCTATTAAGTCAGACTCCAGAAGCTAGTCTAGCTTTACTAAGTTTTAACTCTAACTAGTAGGCTTCTTAATACTATCTGTCAAGGTTTAGATGGGCCAAGTGACCAGTGACCAGTGTTTTTGTAGGCGGCAAGCTGGTTACCCCACGCGCTATTCCCGGCCTGCTCCATCCAATATTGAAACATTGAACATTGTCCAACCGATATGGTTGGTGATTGTGGCTCGCCCCACTCGCCTGGAAAGTTGGGACAAAATAAATTCATACTTGTGGCGGTGTAGTGTTGTTGTTTTTTTTTGTGGTGTGTATGACATAATATTTTACTTGGCAGTAGGAATAATAAACAACAAGTTTTGAAGTTGTACATGGTTACCCTTTTTACAATTGTCTGTTAACATTTTGGTACGTTAAATCTTTGAATTTTTCATATAAAAGGAAAAGAAAAAAGTTTGAAGTACTTTTTGTTAATTTTGATCAAAGGTGTGTGTGATTTTCAAATGGTTCTGCAACACATTTAAAGTGGATTCAAAAATAAAGATTTGAACTATCCCAAAATTTTTCACTTATTACCTCTACTGGTGCTATGACTATCGTGCTAATTGATGTTGTTTTTCCTTTTTACAAACTATATACATTGTGTTACATATCTGGGTATGTGAGCATATAGCTGCTGACACATGTAAATTTTTATCTTATTTTTCTCTTCCCCTTTCTTTCTCTCACACATATAATGTAAAGTTCAACAACAATCATTGGCCCCCTTTATAGTTTTCCACTAATCTTATTAGGTATTTCAAAAACTGTCTATCTGTCAATTGAATCAAATTTTGCAACAAATCTTGAGTGACATCCGTAGGAAACCCTAAAGTGCTAATAAATGCATTACTTATTTGAGAGCACATCACTTCACTATATTTGAAATCTTCACCACCGGGTTTACCGCTTTGCTTCTTGACTGAATTTGGATCTGGAATTTCGTATCCAATGAAAGCTACGGCTCTTAATAATCTAGAAACTTCGAGTAATATATTGTTTCTAAATTGAGCATCTTTCAATAATTCTGGCTTTAATTTGAATGATAATTCAATTGATATCAGAATAGCATTGTTCAATAGAAGTTCGTTCACTTCTTCAAATGAGTTGCTATCATTCTTGAACTTATCAGATTGATCTATCACTTTTCCTGTTCCTAGACCCAATAATAGGAAATTCAATTCGGTTAACGACTGTTTAACTAATGAAACATCGTTTGTTTGATAATTATAAGCATAGTTAAACATTAATTTGATAACAGTATGTAACGTTGCTTTGTTTTCCGAAGTTATCCATAAGGAGTTCAAGTGATCTGAAGAAATTGCAATCATCATTGAGATGAATGATTTTTGTAAGTCTAAGATGTCACGTTTGATAAAATCATCGGTAGCGTTAGCAATGCCAATTTCTAAATGAGAAAATACTTTGGAGAATAATGGTGAAATCAATGAATTCAAAAGAACATATATGTCTTGTGATTTGTTACAATGATGGAAAACTTGTACAATGAAATTTAAAAAATTGGTTATTTCAGTTGATTTTAACTTATCAAAATTGACCATCATTATTGAAATAAATTTCGATAATATTTCCCGTAAAACAGTAGCCCCAGGTAGCTTGATTAGTAAAATGAATAATCTAACAATACAGAATTCAGTTGATTCTCTAACAATATTAAAGTCAACAAAGTTTTCCAATGTTATTAAAACAACTTGAGAAATTTGTTGTAGTATTGAAACAAATTTGTCTGTAAACTCCTGTGTTGGTAATTGTTCAAAACCTTTCAAAATCGTTCCAATTGAAATCAAAGAATGATGAACTTGAACTATAACATTCACATTCAAGTTTGAAAGACTGTTTATACATTTCTCTAAATTCGAAAATAATGGTTGCAAGACAGATTCCAACATGTTCACTTTCTCTTCCGATTTTTTAATCATAGTTATCAATAATCCAATGGATTCAAATAGGTACAATTGATTTTCGAAACTACCACTAATTTCGAGAGTAGTCAAATCGATATCCTTGGCTAATTGTTTTTGATTAGTGACTTCGAAACTGAAACTTAATAGTGGTAGCAAACTCTTGATTAATTCTTCAATAACGTAATCATCAACTGTTGGTCTTGTAAGTTTAATGAATCTATAGAACAAGTACCATGATCTGAATTTAACTTTGTCATTGTCATTAAAGACACCAAAGTTTGAAACGAATATCTTCAAAACTTTCAAAAGAATATCACCCTTATCGACACCCTCCACTTGAATTGAACTGTTCATGAAGAATGCATAATGCTTTAATACTAATTCAAAAAATATTAGTCGAATCAAAAAATGGTCCCCTAGTATTGATGTGGCATTATTGATCACTTTACATAATAACTCATTGAAAACAAAATATGGTCTTGAATTATTGATCATAGTTTTTGGTAAGTTCATGAGATTATTTCTCAAAATTTCACTAAAGTGAGTTAACTCATACAAACCTAATTCTATATCTGTCCATTCTTTCTCACCTGAACCAAATAATGAATCATTAATAGAGTTGATCAGAACATCTAATGCTAAAGTTTCATTTAGTACAATGATGGAATCATGGAACGAAGTTAATTTATTTCTAACTTCGGCGAATTCTTCGATAGAATCATCATCATCTGCGTACGCCTCGTATTTCTTCTTTATAATAATTTTCTTCAATAAGGTGGATAATAACTCATCATTATTCAAAGCCGAAAAATCAACAGTTTCATTAGTGATGTTTTTCTTTAGTAATAATAGGAAGCTACCAATAAATGGGAAAACTTCAACAGAAATATCATCGTATTCATTTTCCAAATAAGTGAAAATTAATGGGAGAATTTCAAGAATCCTACTTATAGCCGTTGATGTAAAGTCAGTATTTGATAATTCTTCAATCGAGCTACTATCCAACACAGAAACAAGTTGAGATCCTAAATTCACTATAAGTTTTGCAAAGGAAACGGAAACATCGAATGCCACAATGTTTGGATCGGTGTTTAGCCCACTCATTACGGAACCCAAATTTAAAAAATTGATTAACTCAAGTTTCTTCATAGGTGGCATTTTTTTATGTAAAATTTCATTGAATGTGTTTGCAGCAGCAATCGTGTGTTCATTTTTACCATTATGTAAAAACTGATATAAGATTGATAAATACTCTTGGTCAATAATCAAATTGATTTCTATCCATGAAACGTATGATCCAACAGATACAACTGCATTGGTCACAATATCATCTTTCAAGTTACTTGTAGTGGTTGGTTTCAAAAAATGTTGTATGATTGCCTTCCACGATGTTGTCAAAGTAACCATATCATTAGCTCTGATGGCATCTTTCAATAATGCATGTCGATCAGCAGTTTCTCTATCTCTAGCGATTATTTGATCGCCAATTTCTTGATGAATAACTATAATAGTTCTCAGATAGTAGTCAGTGGCCAAATCGTTAAATTCTTCTGCTCCGTTGATTTTAGTTAATTGTAGAAGATCTTTAATTAAATCTTGATAACAAGTTAAGGTGGCGTAAACAAATACAAGGGCAAAAGTCTTTGCCAAAGCATTTCGTAAATAAGCAGGTTCCACTTGGTTTCTAGAAATTAAGCTTTTTAAGTAATCGAACAAGTAATTTTTTAATGTGATTTTTTCGTCGTTCGTCAAGTATGGTAATCTTTCATCTAAAACTTGAAATGCGAAGAATTTAACATTTGGAGAGATGGAATCGTTAGTTGTTAATAGTGTGATACAATGTTGCCATCCATCTTCCGAAGATTTGATTTGATTAATGAATGAGAATGCCTGTTCTTTCAAGTTCTGATCTGTTGTTGCACTAGATGCAATATCAACAGCTTGTTGAATTTGAGCATCCATGATTGAGATGTTTTCAGTTATTTATCTCTTGATTATGTGGCCTTTTATGAAATAAATACAAGGGTGAAGCAAGGAATAAAATATCGAAATGTGTTAGATGTAGATTTAATCCTCTCTGTTTTGAATTTGTCTTGTGTCGATTTCTAGTCACAGGTATATAAAGAAATAAGATAAGGATGTGTATGTAGTAAACCGAATACACAACTAAGTAGTAGTGATGTGGTGTTGTTGTCTAGTCTGTATATAATATATATATATATGTGTGTGTGTGTCTGTGTGGGTGTGTTTGTCGATAAGTATATGTATGTAAACACAAGAACAACTAATGTTTAGTGTCCCTTGTGAAGTAGATGAGATGAAGGTACAGTACGAGTTTCTCGATCGAACACGGACGGAAACTGATCCTGCTGTGCTTCTTCTCAGTACTACAGATTTCTTCTAGTTCCGCTTACATGTCTTTAAAAAGTCTTAAATCGAAGAATAAATGTAAGAGTGTATGGTCGTGTGAAGGCTGAAAAATTTTTCAGTGTTTACATTTTTGATCTATATGATGATCTATCTCATTTTTCTGGGCGCTTAATCTGGGGGGAAGGGGATGGGGGGAAAAGAAAAAAGATAGCAAAAGAGTTTACTTTTCAGTTTTGATGACTTGTAATTTTTTATCATTAATGCCAATAAAGCCAACTAGTCATTAATGGTAATAGAACTTACTTAGTCCCCCAGTATTACTCAACTATAGTGCGAAGGGTTTTGCTCCCTTTTTTAACTAAACCCTTTTAACACTTGAACTGACTTATATTCTGAGATACGAAATTTTTTTAAAGGGTGATTGTAATTACAAAACTAAATATAATGACACCATTATTTTTTCTATTATTATTAGTAGTAGTAGCATTTTAGTTATGTTCATTATAATTTAATTTATTGTTCTTCTACAAGAAAACAAAGATTTTCTATTTGAATTTTAATTCCTATATTGTAATCAATATTGTTATATTCCAAGAAAGTTATTAAAAAAAATCAATCAATGCAAACACAGAAATTGACCCCCCAGTTTTTTGTCTTTGAAATGGAATACGGTACCTATGTATACGTGCATGTTACTAGGTTGATCTCCAGATTCCGATCAACCTATAAAATATCGTCGATCGACTTGAGTTACTCACACTTAACAGAATTTCGCACGCTTGAAAGCTGTATACGCGCGATCACTCGACGTGTCCCCATTCAAATCTCTTATCATCGGGCAGACAATGGTCTTTCACCATTATTTTTTTTTTTAATAATTATGCTTGGAAATTCTTGCAGCTAAACTTTAAAGGGACCCGGTCCAATAAGATTGTATTAAAGCCAATGGCTCGATGCCTAAGTGATGCATGGGTCACATCAAATGAAGTATATATAAAAGATTTTATATATCTGTTAAAGTTCCTCTACTCTTTTTGTCAATTGTGTAGTATAGACCATATAGACCATATCACATTTTCATTGTCATGTACCTCCCTAAACGACTACTGCTCAAGCAGTCACCAATTTCATCTTTTAAAAGATTACCCAGTCTTTCATTTCTCTCAAGGGTTCAATTCTCAACAAATTCCAAACCAACCCAAAACATAACAACATTCGTTCCAAGAACAAGACCCTTATCATCTTCAACACCAACAAAATTAGAAACTACTAGCACCATTCCCAATGCAAATCCTGTATTTTCTAAAGAAGAATTAGAATTAGCTAAACAGGCCCGTCTTGCAGGATTGGGTGCACTTGCTAAATTCCCTACATCATGGATCCCATATATGGAATTGATGCGCATTGAAAAACCAATAGGTACATTATTATTACTATCACCATGTATGTGGTCTATTACAATGGCTGGATACATGACAGCAGCGCCATTGGCATCAACATTATATATGATTAGTGTTTTCACGGTTGGTGCATTTGTTATGAGAGGTGCTGGTTGTACCATCAATGATTTACTTGATAGAAATTTGGATAATAAAGTTGCTAGAACTATGGAAAGACCAATAACTTCGGGTAGAGTTTCAGTAACACAAGCCATTACATTTTTAGGCGCTCAATTAGGTGTTGGACTAGGTGTCTTGTTACAATTACCATTAGATTGCTTCGTATTGGGAGCCTCTTCGTTAGTCTTAGTTGGAACATATCCTTTATTCAAAAGATTCACATATTATCCACAAGTTGCACTAAGTTCCTGTTTCACATGGGGTGCATTATTAGGATTCCCAGCAATGGGTGTTTGGAATTGGCCAGTCATGATTCCATTATACCTAAGTGGATTTTTCTGGTGTATGACATATGATACCATTTACGCACATCAAGACAAAAAGTTTGACATTAAAGCTGGTATCAAATCGACTGCTTTAGCATGGGGTGATAAATCGAAAACGATTTGTAAAGGATTAACAGTGGCCCAAATGGGATGTTACACTTTGAGTGGGTTCCTAGCTGGTATGGGGCCAGGATTTTATGTTGGGGCAGTATACGGTGGGTATAGAATATTCAAGATGATTGAGTTAGTTGATCTAGACGATCCTAGTAGTTGTTGGTATTGGTTCAAGAATAATATCAACACAGGACATGTGTTTTTCTTTGGAATCTTTGTCGATTACGTTCTACGTTTGACTGGATTTATTTGAACTTAGAAATTGAATGTTTCACTTCAGCCAAGGAGAAATATAGTATTTTAGATTGTAATAAAATAAGACACAGATATGATAAACAAATTAGATATATATATTCATGTGATAAAAGTATGATATATTAAGTGATAATAATATAAGATAAACTAATTGATTTATTTAGAAGATGGACCTGGGTTCATTCTTCTCTTTCCACCTGGAGTGTTAGCAACATTAACGAATCTCTTGGTGTATAGAATTCTCTTGTAAGCTCTTCCCTTTGGTTTTTTTGGCTTTTCGGTCTTGTCGACCTTTGGAGTTTGTGACTTAACTTTACCAGCACGAGCTAATGAACCGTGAACTTTACCCTATAAGAAAAAGATTTTAAAAATATTGTTGTTGTGGAAACAATATTTATAATATATGTTAGTAACATTGTCATCCTTAAGGACTATATAAACAGTTGAACGATATAGATATAAATGATTATTGGTGATGATGATACGAAAATGTAGTATGTCTAATCAATGGAATTGGTGATCTCAATAAAAATATTATGAACATGAACCTGATTTATTTGAAGAGAACAATGAAAAGCTTTAATCAAATTCTGACGGGTGATTCTTGTATATTTATGGCAATTGAAATGGCACTTTATTGGTGGATGCTGAGGTGGGCATAAGTTGTACTGAAAATAAGTCAAATGAAATAATACTCATTTTAATTCACTTCTAACTTGTTTCTATTATTGAAATGTAACTTTATAAATCTTTTCAAATGTGAATGAGCTCTTATAGTTTGATATTTGGTGAAACAATATTATTTGTTACTTGATTTCATCCTCTTGATAAACTACACTATCTAAAATCCGTTCCATGTTGGCATTCGAGTAAGGATTATCTTATTTGAAAACATCTAGTAGTTTATAGATTTGCTGCTATTTCTGATCAACTCAATAGTGTGATGATTTCATGTCCATTCGTTATACTTAGAAATCTTCATTGGGCAAATTGTTCATATATATTTGAACTAGATTGACTATCTACATTCGTCTGTATCATATCTTTCCTAATCCTTTATAAATTTGTCTCATTATTATAAAAACTATGACCTACCATTTTGATGTATTAATTTGATGTGATTTTTGGTAGTTTTTCAAGTGAATTACAGTATAATAAACCGATGTAGTAACTTCAAATATTGTAATTAATCAAGTATATGTCAATCAATCAATGAGTCTGTAATTCCAGTAGTGACCTCTGTGTGAGATAGTTCCAAAGGAACAGTTCTCACTGTATGAGAGAGTAAAAGTAAGAGTAAGAGTAAGAGTAAGCTGGACACTACTCTCTAAGGCCGTTGCCAGAGAGATTCCTTCCTACTAAGTAAGTTTAAAGGCAAAAGCAGGGGAGATAGGGGGCAAGACGGGAAAAATTTTCAAAAACTAGGGGTGTGAGGTGTGGTTTTTAAAAGGATAGGGTTTGGTTTTAGCCCTCTTGGTGTACACGTGATCTTGAATTTTGAGTTTGGGTTATGTCATAGGTTATGTCATTTGATTTTGAAACGAAATCGCCGAAACGGCTGACGATCAGTGTCTGGATTCGGGAGCTGAACTTATCTAGTTGATAACAAATAATATATTCAGTAACAACCGGCTGAACTAAAAGTAAATAATTCATATCCGGTAGATGTTTTCTTTTCATGAAATACTCATAATCCGGGCACTATAAGTGATAATGTCAATTGATCAACTTGGATTTAAACGATAGATTTTTACAAGGTGAATACTCATCTCATTGTTTGGTCGGGCGCTTAATTCACTGAATAGTGAATGACAAATGTTTGAACCCTTCTTCGATAATAAGTACATTTACACTTCAAAACGATTTCATTGTTTTAGTAAAAGGGAGCCGATTAAGTGTATCACTACAGTATTTTTGTAAATGATTGAACGTTAATTGTAGACGATGAGAAATGAAGAATATAAATTTTGTATACGTAAGTAAAATAAAAGTACACCAATTGATTATAGTTTGAAAACAATAGCAAACATGAAAATTGTTAACACAAAAACTATAGCACAAATACCTAATACACCGACCCGACTAGCAGGAAATTCATTATTTAATAGCATATCTTGAATAATGAAATATCTTGCACTACCCATTCCTAAAACTAATATCGCAACAAGTATGAAACTTAATCCCAAAGTTTTACTGATGATTTTCAGATTACCGCCATCATGTAATTCGCTATCACCTATTTTTAATAATTGTGTTAAACCAACACCAATTGAAGCTAAACTTAATGAAGTACGTAGCCATGCTAAAAATGTACGCTCTGAAGCTAAATGATCTCTAGCAACAGAATTCTTATTTTCTAGTAATAATGAACCAAAATCCGTAATTTTTTTCAAAGGTCTAGCAGAATCACCCACAGTAGCTTTTAAAGAGTTGGGATATACTATTTGAGAAGGTATTGACAGTGGCGAAGATGTTGAACGTGCTAATGGAGTATTTTGATTTGGTGTGTTCGGCTGAGAGTATTGTTGAAGTAGTGATGGGTGCCTCTTAGATAGATTGCCAGTTATGTCTAAATCATTTGATACTGGATCATAACGTATTGGAGATTCATCGTTTATCGATCTATAACTTGATGAAGGCTCGTAGCCTAATATTGGTCTGCTATCTCTGTCCGACTTCTTGTATTTATCTGGTGCTGACATTGTGAACTAGTAGCATGTGTGCGATGATGATTATGTGATTATGATGATGGATAATGGTGGTGGTTACAATAGAAAGGGAAATTGAAAGCTTTGCTCGGGTATAATATAGGACCAGCCGATAGATAAATAAATACGTTGAACAAATCAAATGTTTTTCGGTTCTTATACTTGAATAGATGAAACAAGAGAAGGATATTGAATAAGTATTATAGTGATAAAATAATTTAAACGAAGAAGAAACAATTCAATGGCTGCATACACGTTAATGGTAGATCGATCCTGTGTCTAACCGAACAGTCTGTGGGACCATGAAATTAATGTCAATAAACTGCAAGATGCCCCCGATGATGATTTCACTCACGTATATATAATAATATTACTACTAAATTGTACCAGAAGCCAGCAGCTTGACAGGTCAATCAAATCAATCACTCAAACTGAGGCTCACAAATGGACATCCACAGAAGGGCGCTCGATATTTCACGTGCACAGATTGTTTAGCGCTGTACTTGATACTGGCTATGGCTATGGGTACTACCATAGCTCAACGTATATCCTTGCGGATCTTTGATAGTGAGTTAGTTATGTTCAATTAAATGTATATTTAATTTATGTAATTTATTTAACTCGTGTAGAGAAAGATCTCTAATAAACCATTGTAAACTCGACAAATTAAGCCTGCCCATTACAATATTATCGCCTGGAATTGGTTCAAAGATAATAATATCCTTCGTCTATCTTATCGTTGACCACCAACAAGCTTACTTATTTTCTCTGTCAATTTGTCCTACTCCTCTCAATATTTGAATCATCGCCCGTATTGCATTATAACTACTGCTATTACTACTACAACAACAACATCAACAACAATCAATGTCACATATATCTATAACCTAATAGCAAGCATTAGTAATATTGCAAAAATCTTGAATAAGGAACAACAGCAGAATTTCCGTCGTTTGTTAGTATATCATTTGTACAGCAGTCACATTGGCTTTGTAATTATCTTCACGAGTATGAACTAATACAGTGTGCTAGATAGAATGCTATAATAAAAAAAGAAGAATGAATGAGAATTTGTGATTTATACTTACAATAATGGATAGAATAAATAATATAAGAATGTATATTGATCCACTCACAAACCTTTTATCATTTTCAATCTTGGACAACATGATGGTATATCGAATGACTCCAAAAATCATACATATGATTCCTGATGAGATACAAATAGCACCAATTGGTTTGGAATACCTATTAACCATTGCTAAATCATGAATTAAAGATTGTTTCAATTTCTCAATTACGTTACTATCACTTCTAGAATACAATTTAGGATATAACTTATCATTAGATTCAATTGGAACTTTGATTGCGAATTTGGATAATTGTATAGTCCCCACTCCTAATAGTGTAAAAGTGAGTGATGTTCTGAGATAAGCTAGAAATGTTCTCTCATTAGATAAATGATCCCTTGCTGGATTACCACTTGTCGAAATCAAATCGGTTTTGTCAATCAATAATCTCGTCAGTCTTCGAAGCTTCTTTTTATAAGAAATGGGTTCCGACTTTTTTGTGATATTAGTTACTTCAGCGCTGAAGTTATCATCCATTTGTGGAATTCCTTGATTAATTTCATTTGGAGTTACGTTTGTCGTTAGGTGATTGGTTAAATCATCTAATTCTATTTCATCTGAAATTGGTGATATCACCATAACTGTGTAAATTCTTGATTACACTTACAGTTTTGTCGTTTGCGAATAACTGTTTGGTAATGATCAATAGTAGTCTGTTTAGTTCAAAACACAAAAAGTATACAGGTTTATGATCTCATCTACTCAAATAAGTATATGAAATTGGGTACATACAGACAGCATCAAGTACTCTCCAGCTAATCGATCCGGTACTGTAGCTTGCTGGTTCTCATGCGCTAATCGAAAATTAAATTTAAATATGCGTCACGTGACTTCATCTTTATTTATTTTTTTCGGTACTCGGTACCGCAGAGCCGTCTCTGGTAGGGCCAATATTAAACATCTTTTTTTGCTTAATTTCCTGTCATTGAAGTCTGTGACTCTATAAGGAATCCTTTATAACATGGTATTGTATGTAAACATTACACTAGAAAAGAGATGTTAGCAATTTTATGTTAGTATTTTGGCTGGGAGAAACCTATTCCTTGTTTTTTCGTTTGGATACTTACTGCACATAGTAAAAACAATATACTGAAAAACATCAATCTATCTGCCTCAAAGTTATTCAAAGTTAATAAATTATTTAGATTTTTAAAATATCTCACTACTCCAACAGCTGCGGTAATGATACTCAATGAACAGAAAACTAAACTTAAAGGTCTTATCAATCTTTCAAATAAATGTTTCTCGTTTTCATAATAAATTGAAGTTTCTATGTTATCAGTGATCAATAATATTATTTCCTCCGTCAATGATCTCTTGAATAACTGGACTAACGACATTCCAATGACTAAAAAATTCAAACTTGCTCTTATATAAGATAAGAAACTGCGTTCATTCGCTAATTGATCTCTCACCGTCGTTCCATCATTTTCCGTTGAATAATTCAATTTTAAAATACTTATAAAACTCTTGATCAATGATTGGCTCTTCTCTTTCACTTTGGTTTTACGTTTGCTGACAATGTTCACCTCTGCAGATGGCGTGGGCTCTAATGGTATTGACTCCAAATCGTGTTCTTCATTTGATGTCCGTTGATCTCCAACAATGATGTAGTCACTTGGGGGGAAAGGAGTGCCAGTTATGTCATCATCAACAGATCCAAGAACCTTGGTTCTTTTTGATCTTGATCCTTCTGAATGTTGTGTGGAAAGTTGTGCTTGCTGTTGCTGTGGCTGTGGGTGTTGATCGGTGTGACTTACTGAAGCTGCCCTTCTTGATGGATTTGAAATTGATCTTTGTAATGGAGTTAGGAAACCAGTTGCGGTTTTCACTCTCTCCACTGGAGTTGTGTTTTTTTGTTTCATTGTATGTAATATTTTCGATTACTGTGTTGGGGGAATCATGCTTAACTATAGTAATTGAATGATTTTGCATAAGAATATATATGATGATGTTATTGACAGTTTCTTATCTACTACATGTACAAAAAGTAAATCAGACATTTGAGTCGATCCACGTCGATAGACTTCAGTACCTGAAATTTTAATCAATTTCTTTTTTCTTTATTAATTCATTAATTTCACAGAATTTTGTTTAACAATTCAGGCGTCAACAGGAATCTAAGATTTTATGTGAGATCCACAATGAAGGAGGATTCACCACTCTTTCAATCCATACTTTACAACTTGTTACTAGTACTAAGCAAGGAACCAAAAAATCTAATATGTGCGTGAAATAGAGTACAAATGCACAAAAAGTTCAATTTGAATGAGCTTTCGGGTTGCGCAGATGAATGGATAGCCTACGTACAAGAACAAAAGGATAAATTTTCACATATATATTTCAGAGTACCGTCGCTAAAGACATTAAATTGAAAGAAAGCATTCAACTGTCTCAATGAACTCGGGTTATCTCAAGCTCTATGTTCAGTTGAAAGTTCACAATTATAGTCATATATCACAGGATCTACAAGCGGACAATAAGGAGATATGAAACTTTATAGAAAATTCAGATCGAACTGACTGGGTCTGACTCTACATGTATACAGAGTCTGCAGACCATGTACTTAGAAGTTAAAACGTACCACACATTCAATTTAAGCGTGCCTGTCGTGCAGTTTCCTCGGTACTGCGTGCGCCTCGCAGATCTTGAAAGGAGTTATAAATCAATTGTTTGAACTTTGTTGTCACTAACAGATCATTCTAGCTTGGCTATCTGATGCTATTCAGTCTAACAACTTCACAGGTATTAATGTTCTTCAAGTTTACATTAGATAAGTGGTCAAAACCAAAAACGGTATCTACAACGAAATAAAATGAGAAGTAATCTTAGTAGCAAAAAAAGGGACGACGAGAATAGATTGGTGATGTGGCATTAATCACCTACAAAATGAAGTTGTATATAGTACTATATACTAAGCTGTGAATGTAAAGTATATATAATCAATGTAAAGAAATAAAAAATGCTGAATAAATTGTACAAAAATGTGTAAATGTGTAAATGCGTATCTCACTAAATGACTGTAAGTCTACGTTAATGTAAAATTGCGTATGTGTATTACTGAGTGGTCTCAATATCACCCTGTACTAGATGCTGAAACAGTGATTGTTCTATACTTTCTCAATGTACCAACATTCCCCTTAATTGTACCTAGTCCGATGGTCCCTGAAGATGGGGTGGCTATTGTTGAATACATGGCTTCAAACTTTTGGACAAAAGATGCTTGCATTGTCGTTTTAACACCTGCAACTGATGTTGTGACCCAAATCATAGTAGCTGAGGTTGTGGAAACTGTGTCTGTGGACGTATCCGTATCTGTACCTGTGTCTGTGGATGTATCCGTATCTGTACCTGTGTTTGTCGGAGTGGTGGAGGTGGTAGTTTGTACTTCAGCGGCAGGATCTGTCGATGTGGTGGTGATAGAGGAAGATGATGAACTAGACGTCGAAAGTGAAGTGGTTTTGGTGGTTGGGGAACTTGTGGTTAAATCGTTGTCTGTTGTAGCTGTTGGATTGGTAGATGATGATAAAGAAGTGTCAGTGTCTAATGGTGTAACTGCATTCACTGTAGTAGGAGTTGTTGCGGTGGTCGGTGTCAATGTAGTTGCAGCGTTTGCAACAACATTAGTGTTTGTTGTTTGGCTTGTTGTGGCAGCATCAAGTTCAGGATCAGTAGGAGTATTTGAAGTGGTGGTAGTGGTTGGAATAGCTATGGCTGCCGCATTCAAAGGGGTAGTTGTAGTGGTTATCGGAACGGCAGCCGCTATTGGAGTGGTTGTTGTCGTCTCATCTGCTGCATTAATTGACCTTAATAAAATGAAAAAACTTAAGATTGTGAAAAGATTAGTTTTCATGGTGATGTTAGATGACTATGAAATGTATGGCCACGAATTCTATAGAAATATTTATCTTGGTTATTTGAAGACAAAAATATAGGTTGATTGGCACACAAATGTTGGAATATGACCTGCAATCAGTATGGTATTCTTTGTATGATTTGAAGGTCAAGATGGTTGAAGTTTAAGGTCTGCCAGTTAAATGGGAGCTTTAAGCCTAAAGCATAGATCAATTTTTGTAAAAAACACACAGAAATAAATAAAGATACTTGGTTTCGAAGAAATTTGTACCGAAATTTCCTTAAAAACAAGAAAATCAAACAAAAGTTCTAATTACAAATTGAATAAAGTAAAAAGTAAGGACAATATTAACTTGAAATTCATATTATGTTTCTATTTATACTGTACAGTGTATATATATATTATCAACAGAATCAACGAATCTGAGAACATGGTGAAACAAACTTGCCCGCTCGCGAAAAAAAAAGAAAAGGGGTATCAGGCAGCTGCTAGTATAAAGGAGTATTTCATGCAATGCAGCCTATGTATGCACAATATAATATTACATAATATGAACAACAGAATCTAAAAATTTCAAATTTTATAGGTATAAAACTGCCATATGGTGGCTTCTAGATCAAATTTGAAATCAAGTTACATAAAGAGCGTTGAAAAAATTACAGAGGTGTTCCATTAATTTCACAATAGAATATTGAAGCAAAGTAAATAACTTCAATTACAGATCATAGACCATTTATTTGGTCATGGTCTCATCCGCTGGCCGCTGTACCAATTTTAGAATTAAGTTTTGAACTTTAGCTTGGATGTTATTGTATTGATCTTGCAAGTGATATAATTTATTTATAGACTATAGTAAGTGTGATACATATAAACAAAGCGTAGTAATCAGTGTTTGTTTCTATTCAAAAACCAGGCTGAGGCTTGAGCGTCACATGGCTCGCTCTTTAGTAGAAAGACAAATTGCCACGCAATTGAATAAATATTTTATGTGTTCATTTTTTTTTTTTTTTGTGTACTGACTGACTCTTGAGTAGTCGCAGGGGCATGTCGTTTTCTATATATAACTAAACTACATTGATTGATTGATCTTGGCTAAGATATTGACTTATTCACACAATATGGCAAAGTAAACATTATCACCATTTCTGTTACTTCGCTGGTGATTAATAGTCAAACTTTGTAGATGTAACAAGAATGATGGATTTTTCCGCAGTGAAATTATAAATCGTGGTTTTTAAAAATAAGCATAATTACCGATCTGCTAATTTTAAACAATAAAGAATATTGTCAAAATAGGTGTGAATCTGTGTCCAAACCAGAAAAAACGTAGATTTGATTATTAAACAATATCAATTGTTTTGGGCGGAATTTATACTGTTCGGCGATCAGCAAATTCAAAAAGTTCGAACTACCTTTCTCCCTATTCAATTTTAGTTGTTGATTAACTTATTTGCTGATATCTGTACAGTGTACGACGTACGTATATTATAGTGTCAACGTCGTTGATCAGCTCAAGGCCTTAAGCTAGCTGTTATAGGTCCGGACAGCTAGGTCACAAAAATACAAGACTATAGACTATAGTGCATGGCACATACCATATGGGCGGTGCCTTCCGGCGAGTAGCAAAAAAAATAATATGCACTCGTTTCGGGGAAGGCTCAAGACGTGTCAGCTTTTGTGAGGTGAGAGAGGCCGGGATCTCATGTGGGCATTGTTCAGACTTATGACACAGATTTAAATTTTAGAGTACTGGTCAAAACTTCAAGAAGAGTAATTGACACAAATCTTCAGCCTTCGCGCCAGCTAGTATTTATTATAATTTGGTTAACACTGCGAAACGGCTTAGCTAAATTGAAATTGTTAGTCTATAAAGTTTAAACTCTTGACTAGCTAGCTAGAAATTTGGTGACAACTTTTGAATTAATTTAAATTGCTCTTACGTTTGGAAACTATTCTGATTAAATGTATAAATTTAGTATCTGATCTTGGCTTTCAAATGAAAAAAAAAATTTAACTTCCTGTTAAACGTTTTCACCTCTTTGGCAATTGGCATTCAAATTCGTGCTAACTGCTAAGCATTCATTACCTGCGCTCGCTGGTAATGTTTCAGCCTTTCATGGTTTTGTGATTATTGGATAAAAGTTACGTCATGCAACCAAAACTGTACATAGCTAAGTTGCAATAGTACTAGTACGTACATGTGTTACTCTTTCTGACCCGTGGTTGGTGGTTCGCTTACAAGAAATCAACAAAGTGTAGAAGAAAGAATATTTTGAGTGATTTTGTTAGATTATTTGGCGAAGAACTCTTGATGAGAATGTCTTTGTTTCCTTTGAACTAACTAGTCCTCCAAAAATATATATAGTGTACATAGTAAAAAAAAACATAACATATAAGTAGAAAACCAATATTACTTATGCGTATCTCTGTCATCATGGTCAGCCAAGATTATTACTATCGGTTGAATAAA